>JAOXYD010255474.1:0-16120 GCA_028565735.1 Pinacopodium congolense
TTCCAAACAAGCATTAAAAGATCTAAAGATAAGTTTATGATTTTATCTTTAAATATGGATGGAATTTTGATTGCTTGTAATGACTATGTGTTCATTAAACAAATTAAAACTAGTTATTATATGAATTTGAGATGAAGAATATGAGAGAAATTAGATACAATCTTGGAATTAAAATTTCAAGAGATTGTTTAAGAATTTATTATCACTCTCTAAAATGACACACACACACACATATATATGAATGATTTTGAAAGCATGATTACAAACTGAATGATAATCCCATAACTTAGATTAACGACTTTAGTAATAAATTTTTCCCATTGATTCCATAATAAAGGGAATAACTGAATGATGAATGAAGTTCCTTATTCTAGTAGAATTAAAGTCTAATGTATGTAATGATATGAGTAAAATCATATATTTGTCACACTATGTATGATGAGCATCAATGATAAGCATATTTAAGAATAGTAAAGAGAATAATAAGGTATTTAATAAGTACTACTAATAACGCATTGCATTAGCAAAGCAATGATCTACGTATTGAGGAACATATTTAAATAAAAGAAAATCTATCTCGAGATTTATTTTCTTAAGATAATAAAATAAAATAAAATCTATCTCGATATTTATTTTCTTTATTAACAATGGTGCAAGATCATGAAAAAGTAAGAAACAATATCGTGTTGCGTTATACCTAGTGAAAAGATGAATTTATAGCATTTTTTTCAATTATGGTACAAGAAGTCATGTAGTTTAGAAAAGTTTTGGTTAATTTGGGAATAACTAAAGGCAATAGCTATTGCTCATAATAGAGAATCCCAAAATACTATTATAAAACCAAGTATTTAGGCACCAAATATAATTGTGTGAAAGATATAGTTGTACAATAAGAAGTGAATATGAAATATATTTCTATAGGAGATATGACAATAAATTTAATGGTAAAGCCAATTTCTTTAGATACATATATTAGGCATATGGGGTCACAAGGTTTACGTAGATACTGAAATGTAATAAATAAACACTTTTATGTGTATGTTTATTTATGGTGTTTTCATCTTTAAATGTCAAATGAATGATGACATTGTTTGACTATGTTATTTTCTAACAAATGTGTTCTTCATATGAATTTGATTCACATGTAAGTTAAAAGTAGACAAGTAAGAGATTTACCTTCCCATAAAAGCAATCACCTCTAGTATTTATAATAAAAAAAGGGAAATAAGTTTAAGATTTATCATTTAGATGATAATTAAAAGTGAAAATTAATCCATTAGTGCCATAATAGAAAAAAGATATAAAGATAATTAGTTGAGAGTAATCAAACGATTACTATATCTGTCTTGGGTTGCCATATGTAAGTTCTAAAAGACGTAGAATATTAGAGTAGATAAGTGAACTCAAGTCATATATTGTGTATGTTTGGCTTAACATTTGTAAGGTATTATATAAATGAAAGACTTATATAATAAAAAAAAAGAGAGTTAATACCGTAACACATGACTTGTAACATATGTGTTGTAAAGTCCATAGAGAGATTAATGTAAGTAACAAGATGTTAGTTAATGTAAGTAGAAAGATCTTACTTATATTGTGTGAGACTCTTGAAGTTGAAAAGGAATTTTATGTACCCCTATGACTCTTGTCTAATTCTTAATAATTGAATTTAAAGTTTTCAAATTTATATTGATATTAACAGATTATGCAAGATATAATCCTATAGAATAATTCTAAGAAAGCAACTTAAATTGGTTTCAAAATAAAATTGACAATAAAGGAAGGTTAGTATTTAAAAAAAACTCACATGATAGGTTTTCCAAGGTGGTTACCATCCCTTAAATAGAGAATTAAATTTAGTAATGATATAATAGAATAAATTAAATAAAAGAGTACAATGTAAAATATGACCTAAGGTATAGTATACTATATTTACTCAAGGGATTGGTTTATAAGTCTAGATGTCATATATTCCTAACAAATGTTTGATAATGAGTTCTCATTATATGTTGATTGCACTAGTTAATAGATAAGTATGAGAACTATAGAATTCCAATCGAATAAATTCATCATGTGTGAGTGAGAGATAATAATGAAAAATACATACATGATTAGGTTATATATGATTTTATTTCTTAACTACAAAATGACCGTTATCAATTTGAATGAGAATATTCAAAAAGTGTAATGATGAGATAATGTTCACCCAACACAAAGTACATACAACTTTTCATTCAAAGATAAGATAAAGAATGGATTGGGTAAATATTTTGTAGAAGTTTTCATAACTTATGGAACTCAAAGATAATATTTAAATGATTATTTTCATTCTATTATGCATATATGCCATATCCCATATCCCATATATATTATCTTGTAAAGATCTTGCAGTTGATCTCTTGGATGGAGAATGATATGGTAAATCCGTTGTACAAATAGGAACCCAAGGGGTACGAAGAAGTAGAATCTTCTACGAAGAAAAATATGAGCCTACGTATGTGAAAGTCCAATGAAATAGTGTCAAGCAATAAGAGGATGAGTTGATAAGAGAGATTTAAGAATATGTGTAACATGAGAAACTCTCAAATCATACTAATGAGTCAAGGATTAATAAACGAAAAACTTTGTTGTAGGTCTTTCACTTTACATTATCTGCTTTATGCATCCTCATATAAAATAGCTCAGATATTAAGGAAGTGCCAAAAGGGAGAATGTCGTTCACGTCAAGGGGCATCTAAATTAACCGCTAATTGCTCAAAGAAGGATATTACTGGGCAACGTTAAGAAAGGATACATAGGACAACGTGAAAAAGTATGCCAAACGTCAACGATACTCAAAACTAACACCATCAGCTTATGGTTGATTATATACCCATTTCCAATCCATTACCATTCGTTCAATGAGAAATTGAAATCCTGTGACCTTTTCCTCTTGTAGTGTGCCAAATCAAATTTACCTTAATAGCAATCAATTACTTTACTGAGTGGGTAAAAGCTGAAGTCTGTGCCACAATAACTACCTGTGAAAACAGTTCTTGAAGGTCAATTTAATTACCGTTTATAGGATTGTCTTAGCCATTGTTAAAGAAAATGACTTAATTCGATAACAAAGGGCTTTAACACATATGTAAACAAATAAGATTCAAGCAGTGCTTCACATCTATCGTGTATCCACTAACAAATGAACTAGAGTAGAAAAGTGTAAAGGGACTTGGTAAATCATATCTATTCTATTCTTTGGACCTACCATACTACATCTAGAACTTCCGCAGGGGAACCACTCTTTAATTTGAATTTTAAAGGTTCTCATCTTAGCAGAGCTGAACATGGAAACTTTTAAACAGTTACTAAGGACTGGCAAGAATTTAATGAAGAAGGCTTGAAAAATTAACTCGACTTGCAAGAAGAATGAAGAGACACAGCCCTCATAAAAACTGTTGCCTATTAGCAAAGGTCAGGGAGTACAACAAGAAATGAAATTACATGTAAGATTTAAACGAAAGACACATGAACCTGAGAAGAACTGACATGTTAGATGGAGTTGAAGCAAGGGAAAATATGCAATTAATATTCTGGTCTATTTATTATTAAAGAAGGTGTACGATCAGGAACCTCTAAATTGTTTTATCTTAACATTCGATAAATTCTCCAAACATGGAATGCGTAGCACTTGCTCCTGTACTCTTGTAGGTTCAAATCTTTATCTTACAATGCATCTAAGATTGTGCACCTAAGATGCTTTCGCTCTACGCTAAAACACTTTCTTAAGATACAGATATACTGATTAAACAACCATGCACATAACATGTTTTTTTTAAATATAAATATATATATATATATAGTGAAAAATGCATTTGTAAGACACTCTAAGGCAATATGCATTCACAAGACGCAAATCTACCAAGCAACCATACATATAAACGTTTTCACTCTCAGGTATAACATGACTAAAATCTACAGGCTAAGCTATTGTGTACTTGAGACATTTTCACTATAAGGTAAAATGCATCCAGGCAGCACAATTCATGCACTTACGCATTATTTTTACACTCACCTTTAAAAATATCCAAATTATCATAAAAGGAAAAGAAAGTAATTTGCTTAAACATGGTACGGAGAAAAGATACGTTGCAACGTAAGGCATAGAATATGTATTGCTGCTAATCAAGCTTAAAGACTGAAAAGTACAATGATGACAATAAAGAAATTGACAATGCATCTCTAATTAAACGGAGATATGCACACTCAGGCACAAGAACTCATCTGATTGTCAAAAAGCAGACTCCTGGAAAATTTGCCTACCAACTCTAAATATCATTAAGTAAACCATACCGCTTAATCGTCACAAATCAAAGGATTAAATCACGAACCTATACAAGGACCATTATAGGATCAACAGGAGCCAGAAAGGGGTGACTCTCAAACCATTTTATGCAAGAATTCATACTGACGTTCTCAGGAGGTCGGCAAAGTCATAGGGCTGATTCAATATCAAACTCATCCTCTGTGATAGGCTCAGGGATAGGCAAGTTTTTGACGTCAAGTCATTGATAGCCAGATTTGTGTGTTTTGACTAATCAAGTCCTTTTACTTGTTAAAGCTCTTAATGAAGGATGGCCCCACATTGTCATAATTCTAAACCTCAAAAGACTTGCTCTTTCCCAATCATGTGTTCGCGTTGCCTACAAGGCCTGGATTCCAATTTATTATAGTCAATTGTTATGACTCGAAACAGGAACATGATTGGTACGTAAAATTTGAGAGTCGAAACTCTCAAATTACACGTAAGATTAGTTATTACTATAAAAAATAAAACCAAAATCCAAGAAAATAAAATAAATTAATAATACAAGTATACATAAGGACTATACAATATAGTAAAGGTATGGTAATACTAACAAGGTGTAAGAAAAATTACAATACACCAAATCAAATCATATCACTGCAAATGTTAAAGTATAAAAACAAATGAAAATAAATGAAACTCATACGTAGAGGTACTAAGGCATAAAGAGCTTTAGATAATAGACAAAAATTGTAGTTAAAAGTACAATTATTGTTACTTTCTTATTAATATAATAAATTTAACATCGTTATCTAAAGTAGCACTGCTATAAATGCAAGGTAACAAAATTTATCGATTAAGTAACAAAAATAATAGTGTTGCTTTAAGTTCTTATTAAGGCAACTTAATATTTTTAAATTATAGCAATAACATTGAATAGATATAGTAACAGTTTGAATGTTTATAAGATAACAAACTAATTTTTTTAGGTAATGATGTCTAATAACAAAAGCAATAGTTTATCGTTTAATTAGTAACAAAACATAATTAATGTAAAAGTAAACATCTGCCATTAAATAGGCTATATATACATTAGTGTTCATAAATACAATAATATATAATATTAAAAATAACCATTAATGTATGAATTATCCAAATACTATAGCCAAAATATGGAGTTATGAAATTCATCCATTAACATATCCAACATATAATAGCTTAAAATCATTAACTAAACTATGCACTTGTAGTATCCTTCTTCTAATTCATATGGAGGAGTTCATATAAGTGCATCAATAAAAATACAAATCAAAGCCAATAATTATAGGCACTCGATATTGATTCACAAATTAATTGGCTTCTACTTATCCACTTCTAATTGTTAACTTCCTAAAAAACAATAAATAAATTATAATTATATTAAAATTACTATACTCATAAACATGTTGATATATCTAAAAATGAAATAGAAATTACTTTATTATGACCTTCATTCAATGAATAATATTTAAAAATAATATGCAATTAATCTCAATGTAATAAATAACTAGGTGATATCCAATGTTAGAAAATTTAAAATTTTAGTTACCTCATGTTCTTCATATTGATATTCCCTTCTTAATTGATTAGTTGCAACAAATTTTTAAAGCATGTCTACATTTGTGGTGATGGTCTGCCCAAGCTGAGAAGTAAGTTGTATCTTTTTAGCTTATAAGTATGAGGAATGATTTCTTTATTCTAATACTTGAATTAAACTAACTTCAAGTTGGTCAATCAATTTATACAATTTCATTGATTTGTTTTCTATGCCACTTTTAATCAATTTAAATAATTCTTATTAAAATGTAGAGAATTGAGGTAAGTTTAAACATTAAGAACAAGACATACAGTAACTAATAATAGCTATTAGTAAAAGCTAAAACAATTAAAGAATACATAATTATTTTTTATTTATAATTTTACTAAGGAAGTTTGTTAAAAACTAATTAGTTAGATAAAATACAAGACATAAAATATAATATAACATTATTTATAAGAGTTTAAAAGGAAATCAAAGAAGCTATGAAATATGGTGGTGGTTGTTAATGTTATTACTATTTAAAGAAGATTACAAATTTTAATGTCTAAATGACCCTCTAAAAATATGACAATGAGCTTCTTCTAACTTAACAAATGCATCAAATGTTAGACTCATTTTTTTCTATTATCATAATGAATATCATAACAAAACATCATGTTGTAGATGTTAATATGATCTACTGTAGTGATAGTGATGATAAATAAAAACTTACCTTTCAATAACCTTATAGTATTGTGATTTAGTGATGACTAAAGAAAAAAATAAATTCCAAAAATATTTCTTAACTCCTTATGTAGAAGTAAATGAACCAAAGCATATGCCTAAAAGCACTCATTTTATAAATAGCTAAGAACTTAAGTGGTGATTCAATAGGCAAAAATAATGAAAGCAACATCTTGAAATGAAAAGAAAGAGAAAAGATCTTATAGTTCTTTGTAAATTAGTTTTCACATAGTCTATTGGAAGTTCAATATCAATGACTATTGTGTCACTCCAGATATACCATGAAAAGAAAAGAAAAGAAAAGGATGGTGAAAATTTTCAAAATTAAAGGACATCTCTGTAACATCTTGAGGACTATTATATTACACAGTTAAACAATAAGTGCTCCCAATTGTTGCTTCATTATTTTCATGTGAAAAAATATGGACATTACACTTAAAACGTTTTGGCCTTTTCTACTTTAGTACATTTGTTCTAGCAAACTATGTAAAGACTTTAAAACATATTGATGCTACAAATTTATCAAGCATAGACATGATCATTTGATTAGCTACTTGATTTTCTAAAATAAATATACCTGAAATATCTCAATTCGTGTTTTGAAAGTAAAATTACAAGCTATATCTAAGAGTGATTGATGAAGAGAATCTTTGTCTACCTAAAAACGAAAAAGCTTGAATCAAATAATATTACATCATGCTAAGTAATGAAAGTCAATATAGAGAATTTTCATTAATTAACTAGATAATATTATTGTTCTCTTTGTTCATCGATCCATGTGTTTATTGCTTCAAAGAAATCTTTGAATGTTTCGATGGTAACTTTGACGACGTACTCTTGTAAACTTTTGGTAAGTACTGAGTTGATTTGGTCCATATTTACTTTCTTGCCGAGTATTTTCATAGTTAGGAAAGAAGGTTTCTTTAGCTAGATCTTAAAAGTTGAAAATTTTGTGATATAATTGATTACAAACAGAACATGTTGCCATTATTATGTAGAAGTTGGTATATATAGTTGATAATGATCAATAAATTTTTCATAAAGATTGTATAATTGTTGTTTTTTTTTCAGTATTAATAGGTAATTATTTTATAAACATGGTATACATAGGACTACAAGTATTAGATATAAGATCTCTAATATATTTAATATGTATTCTATTATCATTGAAATATGTTACTAATAATAATCGTTCGAATTGAATAATTTGACAAGCTATATCAATACAAATAGCACAACAATAATGTTTCATGATGAATAATGTTGATAGCTTATTTAAAATATACATGTTGTATTATCTTTGGACTCTATGAATCTAACAAACGGTACTCTATTTGGCTTTTAACAGGATATTAAGAGTTGAGAGAGAAAACTCAAAAGATATTTTAAAAAGCATAGTTTATTATAGCTAAGGTAGATCATGTATTCTCTAGGAGAAGCTATTTACATAATAAGAAAAGACTAACTTAATGAAGAGGGGATCAAAACAAAGTCCTTATTATAGGCATCGACATAACTACAAGTCAAATGGAAAATCCCAAAAAATCAATGTTAATTTATATGCATAAAAATATGTTACATCAAACAATAACATATTTAACATGGAGATGACAGAAAAATGGGCTCCAACCACATCTCTAACTTATTTATCCAGATATACCTCTTTTGTTATGAATTCAATGAAATATGGAAGGAAGACAGTTTAAAGATTCTTTTAGCAAGGGTTTATCTACTGTAAATTCTGAAAAATCAAGAGAAGCATAGTCTCCACCCCTCTTCTAAGCACTTAAAATTGATATAGGAGTATGATGATACAACCTATTGGATGTAGACATTTAACTAGGAAAGCTCACTCCACGTTCAATTAAATATGTAAAGACATACAAAGATAAAAATAGTTTGAATCAAAAGCTTATACTAACCAATTATTCATCAATTCGGATTAAGAACTTTTGGTTGGAATTCATAAAATGTCAAAATTTTGATTAGGATTCATCAAACTTCGTATGCTATCCTAAACAAAACAACATAAAAAGGAAAAAAAGAAAAAATCCTCAATCATTATTTATTTCTTTGGTTTTGTTGGTAAACAAGGTAAGCAATATAGTATAACAAAATAAAGTTATAGGAGAAGAAAAAGAGAAAAACATAGCAATCTAAATCCACAATGAACAAAACAGTAGTAATGCGTTATATAGAAGGAGAAATTTAGTAGCATTTCAAGTAAAACTCGGTTAAGACATGACCAATTGGCATGATAGAAGCTTGCACAAAGATCACATCAAATCTGGCTTCTAACAAAGGAAAGGGAGAGTGTCAAGAAAGAGTCATCCTGTGTTAGAGAGAGACCAAAGGGAGAGTGTTGAGAGAGAGTCACTTGCGTAGGAGAGAGAGCAAAGTTGGGTATGAGATAGTGTTGTTGGTTAGGTTACTATTCAATTATCTCAAATAATTCAATTAATTAACATTCAACTCAAATTCAATTCAAAACCAATAATACAGAATTGTATCAATCAACAAGTAATAAAGTAGGAAATTTTTTTGACTTTGAAATGTCGAGCCCATAGGGAATAGTGGGACTACTAAGGCAATCAGATTACAATTATCTAGGAAGCTTAAAATTACTAAATTAGTTAAGCTAATACAACTAAATTAATTTAAAAACTTTTAACTATTGCTATGAATTCCAAATTGCTTAAGGATTACAAAAATTAAATAACTTTGCTAAGGCTTAGGCTTTAAATATCTTAATTGAATTATGAAATGGATTGAAACGCCAAATCTAGGGTCTTCACTAAATCAAGACATTGTTATGGTTAAGAAAATGCTTTATCTCTAGCCATCTTAAATTGATATTTGGTTATTTCATTAATTATTAAGTATTAGGCTTAAAGTTCAAGTAAATTCCATATTCAAGTTTAGTACTCTCATGATAATCCAAAGTCGATTTCTCAGATCTTTGATTTAAACCATGTTGCTTATTGATTTTTCCAATGATTAAAGTAAAAAAAATTTTAATCTTTAATCATCTTTCATTTTATCTTAAATAATTAAGTTAAGACAAGCCTTAAGAACTCAAATAAATAAAGATTAACTCCTAATCATGTGATAAAAACTCATTCAATTCATTTAAGAACCTATCTTTAGCATAAAATCAGTTTAAAACATTATATATATTCAAGAGAATTTGGATTCATCCATAATAGTACATGTTCTTGAACATATATGAATAAAGAGAGTGAAATAATAGAAAAAAGGTTTACATTTCACCAAATGTTATTTCATAGCATTAGATAACCTTTAACTGACTTAAAAAACTCATGGAATCCTCAAATACAAACTAAAAATAACATAAACAAGGCTAGAAAAGAAAAATAGAAAAGAAGTCTATCTAAAGAAAGAAAGAAAGAAAACCTAAGTTAAATCTCATATTTGGAGCTCTTAATCTATTCTCACGTGCACGAACTTAGGCTTTCTGGTTTCATATATGTCTCAGCTACAAGTAGAAGGCAAGTGAACAAGTTATAGTTAATCGAAATTGAAGAATCAACTAAAAATGTCTCCATTACTACTTAAATGACACTTGAGGAACACTTAAATGGCGTCGTTTAACCCCACACGCTTGACTCCAAAAGCGACTTAAATGCGGGTCTTAGGGGTTAAACATAGGCTAGCTTAGGGACCTATGTTTAGCTCCTTTTTAGCTCCAATCTTCATATTTTCTTGAATTTTCATTTCAATTTAATGTTAATCTACAAATTAAATATTTCAAGACATAAATCAAACAATTTCACATCAAAATAGTGGTGAATTAACATCAAAACATCAAGGAAAATCATATTAAATTAACCTATATTAGATAGTAGAGGCAAAATGAAGTAAATTGGTTGATTTAGGACTTTTAATGTATTATCATACTAATATAATATATATATATATTTGTTATCCTCAATGTTTAAATTTTTTAAGTTGGTTTATTGGTTTATGAGGCTTTTATGTTTCTTAGAGGTCATGAGTTCTATATGTTTTTAAGAGGTCACAAGTTCTATTCTTCCTAATGTCAAGTCTTTTTCATACTTTTATTTTTATCTTCTTTTTTTAATCAATTAAGATTTATATTTTTTTATTTTAATATTTTAAATTTAATATTAAAATTTAAAAATAAGATAGTAAATATACAATGTAAAAAGGCAACTTTCATTGCTGCTTAAAGTTTCTATAATTAGCAACAATTTTAGTTATTGAATATGAAAAATTTTAAAGCAATATTTTTTTATTTTGTTGCCTTTTTAATCTATAGAAACACATTATTATTATCGTTAATTTTTTATATTATTAAAGGAAACAGTTTGAAAAATTGTTATGTTATATTGATTTTTAGTAACACATTTTAAAATTGTGGCAAATCTATTATTTCCTATAAACTTTTTTGCCATAGTGAGGTAGATAAACTATAGCCGATACTCATCAAAAGTCATTGCTATAAAGCTAGTAGTACTTAACCTGAAAAAGAGCATTGAGGAAGTTAGATCTCAGTGAATACCTTCATATTACCCATTAATTCCCATTTGCATGCTTACACACCCTATCAAAGTTATACTTGCATAAGCACACATATATAATGCATGACAAATCACATACAATGCACAATAAATCATGGAGAAATAATATTTGTAGAACCTAATTTCTAAAGGTAATCCTTATAATACTAAACTTCAAATAGGTACGAGGAACTAAGCATCATTAACAACCTTGCCATGTAATTATGCTCGTATAGCCATAAGGCTCTCTTAATTCAATACAGTTGGGGTCAAACATTACCATTAGTCCAATCCTTACTCAATACTTATAGTTTCACAATCATAATATATGTGTTTGTGTGTGTGTGTGTGTGTGTGTGTGTACATATTAACAAAGATTCGATATGAAGTCAAGCATCAACTAGGATCAGTCTATATCATGTCTCAATATCATGCAATGTCACAATATCTCTTATGATCAATATTGGTATGTATCTTTCTCTGATGCTTACTCATAAGGTGATATGTTTTGCAGAGTTTTCCTCCTCAACAATCATAATCAAACACATCATCTATACAATAAAATTTCAATTATAAAATATCACAAGCAAGCATTTAATAATACAAAGGTCACCCTAAATGCATTAAATATGCCCTAGGTACCTAATCCTTATGTGTTTACTTAAATATCTTATTACTAATTATATATTTAAGTGTCACAATATTAATTGCATGGGCTTCACCATAATGGTTATGCAATTATGCATATATATATATATATATATATATATATCATATAGATGTAGATAGTAGCATATATATATTTAATTTTTTTGAAAAAATTTCCCAAGGGATCTTTTTAATCGTACTTTAATGACCAGAATATAAAAAGTTGCTAAAGTGGTCTTCAAAATAGTAATTCCAGTAATCAGAATATTACGTCAGTTATCAAAATATTTCCTCTAGTGACTGAAATTTTTTTTATCTTAGAATTCAGTAATCTATATATCAATCGAAGCTCTTGATAAGTATAACAACTTTTATAGCCACATCATACTCAAATTCTCAACTAATTTGAACGAATTGAAAAAACAATTGAAGCCCTAACCTCTTTTTCTATTAATTGATGATGTTCCAAGAGACGGTTGATTATGGGACCATAAGACTTTGCTTTTGATGTCAAGATGAGTTAATTAGTAGTGGCAGTAGTCAACAATGACTGCCAAAGATTACAGATCAAAGTTTTAAGTTTTTACCAGTTCTTCTCTTTGATTTTCATAATGAGCCCAACGATATTGAAGGATAAATTTAGTATAAATGTGATGGGCTTGATGAGAGAAAGATATTTGTCTATAAGGTTGGTTGATTAAGGTCAAAAGCAGTAAAGAATGGGTGGAGAGAGTG
The DNA here is from genome assembly GCA_028565735.1 of Pinacopodium congolense. NCBI lineage: Eukaryota > Viridiplantae > Streptophyta > Magnoliopsida > Malpighiales > Erythroxylaceae > Pinacopodium > Pinacopodium congolense. The sequence continues at coordinate 12,512 of JAOXYD010255474.1, forward strand.
ATAGCATGAATAGTAATTTTTTGGGCGTTAAAATGAAAATTTTGAAAAGTAAAGGGATAGAGATGTATTTGTATGGGGAAGGGGAATTATATCATCCCCTTCTTATAAAAAATTTGTCCTTGAATTTACAACAATTCTATATTAAAGAAAAAAATATGGACACAACTCTCACATCTCTTACACTATCTCCTAAGTGATCTCATTGGCATTACCATTCCTCCACATCACCTTAACCATAAGAATTTATTTTGATCAAAGCTGACACACTTGAGAATCCAAATGGCCACTGGTTGCTCCTCAAAAATCAAGTTCTCACTCACTTCTATGCTCTACAACTAGAGTATATGAGAGGGGTTGAGAATGAATTTATGAAGCATAGAGATGTGGAATTCTATACGTTGTTGTGACATATTAAAAGTTAATGTTAATAAGTATGTCATGTTCCCAACTCTCTCTGTTATTCTAAAAGGTCTAATGCACCATATAAACATCTTCCTTCTCCTTCTAAACCTCATCACACTACTCATCAGAGATATCTTTAGGAATACGAAATCTCCAAATTTGAATTATACCTCCTTATTCTTTGGATCTGTAAACTTTTTCTATCTTTTTAACATTGTCTATAGTCTTTATTTGATCAAGGGAATCTTCTTTGATGTGATCTTGATTAGTTATGGGGCCTACAATTATCTTTGTCCTACCTCTTCCTAGCATATTAGTGATTTGCACTTCCATCTATACAATGCCTCGTATGGTGCCATCTCAACATTATTATGATAGTTGTCTTTATAAATAAATTCAATCAGAGGCAAGTATCAATCATAATTAATAACAAAATCTATTGCACACATCCTTAGCATGTCATTTAAAGTTTGAATCATCCTATCATACTGTCAATCAGTCTGAGGATAGAATGTTTTACTAAAATCCAATCTGGTGCCCAATGCCTCCTGTGATTTCCTTTAGAGCTAATATGTGAACTGTGATCCGCAGTTAGAAATTATCGACATAAGTCGTTGGTAATAAATGAGTTGATTCTGTAAACTTATCCACGATTATTTAAATTGAATCACATTGATTCCTTATAAATGGTAGGCTAACTACAAAATCTATTGTGACTCCTTCTCATTTCCTTTTGGGAATTATAATTGGTTGCAATTTAAAAGAAGGGCCTCCAATGCTCAACTTATACTTATTGGCAAGTTAAGAAATTAGAGACATACTTAGCTATATCTTTTTTCATACCATCCCATCAATATGTGTCCTTAATGTTATGATACATATTGGGGGTTTTGGTTGCACATTACATTCTACATAGTACGCTTCCTCTAAAATATCCTCCTTCGGTTTCTCTACATTTAAAACACAGTTTTTCATTCATCCTTTGAATGTCTCCTCTATCAATCATAAAATATGTATGATGCCTTACTCAAACCTAACATATAAGTTTGTTAAACTTAATATCTTGGCCTTGAGTGAATTTGAACATATCCAACAATATTGATCATAACTTGATACTATCCATTAGTACTTTTGAATCTAAAATATGAAATTGAGCGCCTCAATCTATCAGATTATATAACTCCTTAGTCAAAGTTTTTCTCCATACTAAAACGTATACCAAACTGCTTGATGACTTCCTTTATTAGTGATACATGTAACTTAACTGAACTGAACTTAAACATTAAGCACAACAATTAATCAAAGCATATGATACATGTAACTTAAGCAACAATACTTTGATTAATTAAAAATAACAACAATAATACACAAAATTAAGAGTTTAGAATGAATTAAATCACATCCCCAGATGGTTATCTAACTTAAAACTATGTGACTACGGCTTCTGGAACTTCCAACAACCTGAAAACTCAAATTATAAAAGAAAGAAATGAAAAACAACCTAATACTACTTTGATATGAAAACTAAGGTGTTTTGATTCTCAAACTGATGCCTAAAACATCTAGGAGAGGTCCCTTTATATAGGGATTAAGTAGCTACAAGTGGAGGAAGAAGAAAAGCCGCAAATGTTGAAGATTTAGGTCAAAAATAGCTACTGCACGTTCATTAACGAGACCCCACCGTCTAGTAACGACGCCCTGTTCATCCATTAATGTGACCCTAGCAGGGTGCCGTTTATGGTTGACTTTTTAGTTAACTTTTGACAGAATTTCCATCTTTTGACTCTAATCTTCATATATAAACTCCCTCTTCAAAGTAAACATAATAACACATAAATGGAACATTTAAGCACTAAAATAGTTAAATTAACATCAAATAACATCCAAAAATACTATAAATATAACCCATAACAATTAACAACTTAGAGTTTATTAGGATTATTAAGGTAATCCAATTTTTATAATTTGATGACAAGCTCGATGAGAGGATGAGATTGATGGTGAAGAATATGTGGAGAGAATGAGAGCATGAATAGTAACTTGTAGGCAGTTTAATATAAAATTTTTGAAAAATAAGGGGAGAGAGATATGTCTATATAGGGGAGGGGTCTCACATCTATAATTAGGCTAACATTACCATCCATTGCCTTCATATCTTTATTTCAAGTCTTGAACTCCCTTTTTAGCTTCCCCCTGGTCTTCTCATGAGTCTTAGCCATCTTGCCATAAGTCCATGTCAACCTATTAACCTTCTTCCTATACTTGTTGTAGATGACCTTCGTAATTGAGATGGATCATAAAATGAAAACAATAAAAAATTTTGCTCGCTAAAAAGATTTCAAGGGAGAAAGAAAGGTATCAAAACTTAACAAAATTGATATATATTGAATGACATAGTGACTCATTACTAGTATTTTCTAAGAATTGCTAATTCAAAGAAAGTACTAGATCTTACTTCATATGTAATGCAAGCATGGCCTTCTCATAGATTGAGTGAAACATTACTCCAATACAAAATTTAAATCTCAACTTATAATTCCTAATTCATATCATCCCTAATTTCTCAAGTAAATTTAAATCCTAAATTCAAAATTTTGCCATAATTGAATACAAACTATTTAATACATAAAATCTATAATTCAATAACAATTTATTTGAGTTAAAGGAAGAAAAGTATCTATTAATGAAAATCATGAATATCTATGTCAATAGTTCTAATAATACATCAATAATACTATCAGTCTCAAATATATCATAAGGAAGACAATTATCAAAATACAAAATTAATCAAAAATTGACTTCTTCGGCATCGTGTAATAAACTGGCCCACATAAACTATCTACCAGAGCATAACTTGAAACCCCAAATTACCTAAAATTGCTGAATATCTCTAGAAAAAAAGTATTTGGTAAGGAATGAACTACTAATTCAATAGGGGGAACTAGAAGGTTCCTGTCATACATTATTCATTTCACATATAAGAAATTGAATTTATATATGTATATCACATTAAGGTTTCATCACACATTGCAACGCAATTTCATATCACCATTTGTATAATTTCCATTTATTGGTAAATAATTCCTAATAAGTTTTTCTATTTCTATATTCTCAAGTTAATTATTTCTTAATTGACTTAAGTGATACCCAATAATTAACTGGTAAATAAACTACATAGAATACCTCCCACGGCTAAAAGCATCATTG
>JAOXYD010255502.1:0-16119 GCA_028565735.1 Pinacopodium congolense
TAACAATTAATTCGACACAAAATTTTCAGCAAGAGTACCGGTCGAGTCAAGTAATAAAGTGGAGTATATTTAAGACTGGTTTATTACATCTTGTGATAGATGTCAGAGCATAGGAAACATTTCTAGGAGGCACAAAATGCCTTTGAACAATATAGTAGTCTGTGAAGTGTTTGATGTATGGGGCATTGATTTTATGTTTCCATTCCCTAAATTATATGCTAATCAGTATATTTTAGTCGCAGTTGATTATGTAAGTAAATGGATAGAAGTAGTACCCTTGCCTACTAATGAATCTAAGGGAGTGGTGAAGTTTTTAAAGAAGAATATTTTCACAAAGTTTGGTACACCTTAAGCAATAATAAGTGATGGAGGTTCGCATTCTTTTAATAAACGATTTGATGCCCTCCTATTAAAATATAGTATAACGCATAAAGTTGCCACTTCATATCATCCTTAAATAAGTGGTTAGCTTGAAATTTCCAATAGAGAAATTAAAAGAATTCTAGAAAAGATCGTTAATGGATCAAGGAAAGACTGGTCTTTGAAATTGGATGATGCATTATGGGCTTATAGAACTACTTTCAAGACACTTATTGGTATGTCTCCTTTTAGCCTCATTTATGGAAAATCGTGCCATTTTCCAATTGAATTAAAATATAAGCATTTTGGGCTATTCAGTTTTTAAATTTTGATTCTATACAAAGTGGTGAGGGAAGGCTTTAACAATTAAATGATTTAGAAGAGTTTCATTTGGATGCTTATGAAAATACTCATCTTTACAAGGGAAAAGTTAAGAAATGGCATGACAAGAACATTATTAGCGAGATATCCAAGTTGGTGATAAGGTATTGTTATATAATGCCAGATTGAGACTCTTCCCTGGAAAATTAAAATCAAGATGTTTTAGTCTTTAAGATGTTATTCAAGCGTATCCTAATGGAGCTTTTAAAGTTACTAATGACCAATCCTCTTTTAAAGTAAATGCTCATCGAGTTAAAATGTGTTCCCCTAGATCACTTAAGGAATCTGCTCATACTATTACTCTTTTCAAGCCTCCCTAATCTAGGCTCTATTTTTCTTAGCTTTTAGTAGTTTTCTTTGTTTTTGTTTTGTGTGTTAGGTTAGTAATTTCTTATGTGATTAATTAGTGTTTTCTTTTTGCTTTTTTCTTGCCCCTAACTTAATGATCCTTGTTGTTTTATTCATGATATATGTTTTGGGAGCTTGTTTTTTAGTTATTATACATGTTGCTTTCACTTGCTCATTGATCTTTTTCATGTATGATTTCAATAGTGATTCCCTTTTCAATGGCACCAGCTTCCGATTTTCTTATCATTTTGGGTGCTTTCTCTCCTTTTTCCCTTATAATTATGCTTTTTTTTATTTGATAAATATTAAATACAATATTTAATTTAAGTGTGTGTGGGGGGGGGGGGTATGGATGATCACACTTATGTTTGAATTGTTCTAAAGTTTATCATTTTATCATCTTTTTCAACATAATATATAAATTATGAAAAAAAAATTATTTTGATGCATATTTTTTGACATTTTTCCTTTTGTTTTCCATTAGTATGCCCCCTTTATATGTTGTATGTTTGATTAAGTATGTTAAAGATTGAATGGTTTTAAATTACTTCATGATTTGGATAATGACATCTTTTGATCATTTTGAGTTCCATGTTTAAAATGCATAGTTTTAAAGAAAAATATGCATTCTTTTAAAATATCATATCAACTTGATTTAAATTCAAAAAGAAAAAGAAAAAATATGAAAAAGTAGAAAAAGAAAGAAAAAGAACTAATAAGTAAGTTTATTCACTCTGTTGGCTTTAGACCAATTGGTTGAAGTTTATGAGTGGAGCTATTAGCCAGTTGATGTAAGGTGATTTGATTGATGTACCGGGAATGTTAATGACAAAATGTTTATTTTCGTGTAATAAGATTACTTAACCTCCCAACCAAGGTTCCAAAAGGCTCACATTTTTGCTTTATGCTTTTGGTTTTAATGAATAAAGGATGTTTGATGGTTTTGAAAGATGATACATCTTGCTTTAGCACTATTCATTTTACATGTGGAATAGAAGTGTGATTGAGTTTGAATTAGAAGAAACAAGAAGTGATTTAAGGTTATTTGTGACTTAATATGCTTAATTGGATATATATCATGTTTTAGGTGCATAATGTTTGAAAACCCAAGGAAATTGGTCCATTGATTATGTTTGATGAGTTCCTATACTTATAGGTCATGTTGAACTTGATGATTGCATTATTTGCTTGAGGACAAGCAAAAGCTAAGTGTGGGGGAATTGATAGCTTAGGAATTTATAGTATTTTCATAACCAATTCATGTCAAATTAAGCTACATTGCTCCTAAATTGCTATTAAAATTCTTAATTATATTTATAAATGTTGTACAATGTAGATGGAAGCTAAAAAGTGGAGAAAAGATAAAAATTCATAAAAAATGTCAGATTTCAAGAATAAAATGGTGACCTCATGTAGTCCGTCATTATGCTTCCCAGACTATCGTTTAACTTCCAAAGATAAAGACTTAAACGGTAGTTTCATAGCCCATCATTATACTCTTTTTAAACATCGTTTAAGTATCAGTCAACAAGTTTCTAGCTAGATCTCTCATTCTATTGACTGCAACTTGTCCAAGTTTCTTTCCACTTGTAGCTAACATATAAATGGAGGTCTGAAATTCAGAAATAACAAGAATTGATAGAGAGAAAAAAGTTTCTAGATCAAACTTCAGAGCCTCTCAAAGTTTAAGACTTATTTCAAGTGTTCTTCATCTTTTCTAATTTTCTTTAAAGATTTAAGTCTTTTTTGTGGATTGTTAAGGCTCAATCACGTGTCTTAGACCTACATGCATGTTTGTAGCTCCATTTAGTGCATTCTAAACTCATCTTTTCTATTGAAAATCCGCTTTTGAGTTTAAATATTTAAGAAAATAAGCTATATGAATGATATCTCTTCTTTCTTTATTCAAATAAGTGGATGAACGTGTTTATGGTTAAGGAATGGTGATTTGATGATCTAAATACATGCTTAAACATGATTAAGGATTGTCTTTTACTTATTTGAATGCTTAAAGCTTGTCTTGAATTGATTATTTAAGATTAAGATGATAAATGGTGAAAGAAGAGGACCAATTTCTTGATTCCATTGGAAAATCAATAAGTAACTTGATTTTTAATCAATACAAGACCAATGATTAGTTAATCTAAAGGTTATTAATATGAGAATATGAATTTTTAGATTAAGCTTCTTCTACTTTAAGCCTTCTTTAGGTTGATTTAAGAGTGAATCAAACCTTAAACTTCAAAAGGAAGAGAAAAGACATTGATTTGATCATAACCTTGTTTAGATTTAGTAAAGTTTCCCTAGGACAAGTTCCTTAATCCATAATTAAATTATTTAGATCATTGAAAACCATTTCCTTGACCATTTAATCTATTAAGCAACCTTAAGTTCCAAAGTTAGTCTTATTACCAATGTTGTAAGTCCTTTAGTCTATTTTGGTAAATTTAGCTAAATTAATCACTTAAATTGGTCCCTTTAGATAATTGTAATCCATTTTCCTTAATATCAATTATAAGTGATCTCTACGGAATAATAATGCAAGTATAAAATACTCACTCTATTACTTATGATCAGTATACTTATCAGTTAGTTGGTTTTAACTTTATTTTGAGAAAAAGATATTCAATCATTAAATTTGGTAATTAATTTCAGAATTTGATAGTAATGTAAACCAACACAATAATAGGTACACTTGCCTAGTTGCATGTTGTTATAATTTTATTTAAAACTCTGGCGTGAATCACACGAAGCATCACTCTCCTATGTTTTTCATCTTTTCTCGGGAACTTTCCCACTTAGTCCTTACCATGCAAAGGAATTAATGAAAGCTATGATCCAGCTATAATTTTGTAGATTTGGTGGTGTTATATATAGCTACACCATATACGATGGGTTGAATAAAAAATATACATTGATTGAGCAGCTGTTGTATGTGTGTCAATTCTGAATATATATAGGTGGGGTACTAGGACATATATGTGGGACTCTCTAGACCCATGTATATGTTCTAAAAAGTGGCTAGATTACTTACTTTCTTGCTCTAATCTTCAATCTTTAAAAACCATCTCCAAATTAAACATCATATATCAAAATATTGACATTAAGCACTTTATTAGGGGCTTAAAATTCAATAGCAAAACATGGAAAACTCAATAACATTGTCCCCAATCAACTGGGTTCTAGAATTTGAGATCATGTGTGATGCTAGTGAAAAATTAGAAGGATAAAAGACTACATGCCATCTACTATGCTAGAAAAACCTTGACAATCGAAAAGGAATTGCTAACTGTGTGTTTGTATGCAACAAATTATAATCATACCTCTTTGGCTTAAAGATAAGTATTTATATTGATGAACAATTCCCTAATGAATCCTTAATGATGGTAAATAATCTTTTTGTCCCATAGTTTCGTGATATAGTGAACTACACCGTAGGTGATATCGTTTCTCTTGACTTAACTTATAAACAAGAAGAAGTGATGTTTGTTTGAATGTACACGTTATCTTTAGGAAAAGCCAATGTTATATAAGATATGTGCTCTTAGACAACTCATTACGAAGCAAATAAGCTTGCAACTCGTGTACTCAAATGTGGAATTTTTTAGACTAAGTTGTGTAAAGATGTGCATGATTATGTCAAGAATTGTGAATGATCCCAACGAGTGGGAAACATTTCGAAGCAGGAAGAGATGCTAGTGCCTAAAATTTTAGAAGTGAAGGTTTTTGATGTATGGGTGGATTGATTTCATGGGACCATTTCCATCCTCACTGGGCAACACTTATACGTTAGTAGGTGTGGATTATGTCTCTTAATGGGCATAAGTTGTATCTTCTCCAACCAATGATAGTAAGGTAGTACAGAAGTTCATAAAATGAATATTTAATAGGTTTGGAGTACTAAGGGAAATCATTAGTAATGAAGAGCGCATTTTTGCAACAAGCCCTTTGAAACCATGCTCAAAAGGTATGGACTTTATCATAGAATGGCCACACCTTCCAATTTTCATACAAATGGCTAAGTTGAAGTAGTGAACAGAGACTTTAAGTAAATTCTAAAGAAGACAGTGAATGGTTTGAGGAAAGATTGGGAACTAAAGATAGATGATGCACTATAGGCATACTGAACTGCATTCAAGACATCGATAGGTATCACTCCCTTTCATCTTATCTATCAAAAAGCTTACCGCTTACACGTGGAACTAGAGCATCGGGCATATTGGGTTACCAAAGCATTAAATTTCGATGGAAAAGCAACCACTGAGAAAAAATTGCTACAACTTACTGAATCAGAGATGTTGTGATCTTATACTTATAAGAATGTCAAATTATATAAAGAAAGAGTGATTACGCTCACATTAAAAAGAGGGAATTCAAAAATTACAACAAGGTATTATTGTTTACTCTCGACTTTGATTATTTTCAGGAAACCTCAAGTCCCGTTGGAATGGTCTATTTTAAGTCATCCAAGTGCTAAAACATAGAGCCATGGAATTGGAGAACAAAATGGGAGAAACATTTAAAATGAATGGTTAAAGAGGGAAGCCATTCTTTGGAGGGATATTTTCACATGAAAGGGAAGAGAAATCTTTCCTTTCCCTTGTTTAATTTTGTTAAGATTGGTACTGATCAAGCTAATGACCTTAACTTTATCATGTTTTATTCACAGTTAGTTGAATTTTTGAATTATGTGTTTAATTTATGTTTTCATTAAGTTTCCTTTCAAATTTTTTGAAGTTCATAGGTGAAAGAGGCACTTGCTGTCACTACAGTAGGGATATGGTACCCTTTGTCACTATACCGATGTTGTCATTATAGTGATAGAGGGGCTCGTCAATGCCACTATAGCAATCTGGAATTTAAAAAAGACACCTTTCTTTTTTTTTAAACCCTCAGTTTCTTTCCCATAGGTGCCACCCTCCCCTTCTATTGTCTTTATTTTCAGCCAACTCTCATTGAAATCATCCACCTTTCTTCCAAATTTTCATCAATATTCCATAAATCTTCCTTAACCCTTCAAGTTTTTCACTTATACTCATACAAAATCACAGTCTCTCTGTTAGTCCTTCATCTTTCCATCTTGTTTTCATCTTAACTTATCTCTCTTAATTCTTTTATACGTTTTGAAGGTTTCTCATCACTATGCCACCAAAAGGAAAACAAGTTGTAAGGGGAAATCGATTAAAAGGGAAGGGAGTGGTTCTCAAACATCAGCGTATGATTTGGCTTATGAATTTGGTGCTGTTTTTCCTATCTTATCTTATGAGGAAGGTCAAATTTTCAATAACTTAAAGATAAATCTATTGTTGCCCCTAAACGCTTAAATTATGTATAAAGGTGGGTTGGGATAAGTTTATACAATGTGATTATATGGTATTTCATGAATTGACATTGGAATTCTTCACAACTATTCAATATGATCCTATGAAATTAGATGAATTCTAGTTTAGGTTAAGAGGAAACCTATATATTCTCAATTATGATATGATGAAAACGATATTTGAACAAAGATTTATAATAACTGCCTTGAATTTATGTATAACATATTGGAAGAATCTTACTGGATTAGATGCTTTTGATGTTCATCAACCATCCAATTCCCTCATCTTTATCTATGCTCACTTAATTTTGCATTAACTTATGTTTCATGTGGTCTTTAATAAATCTTAAAGGAATAAGTGTTTTATTAAAGAGCTATTTCTTTTCTAATGTATGGACACTAATCACAAAGTTTGCGTATCATACCATAAATTTTGCATATCATACCACATCTTTTACTTTTTGGATCAAGAAATAACTAAGGAACAATGTTATTTAGGCATGATTCATATTATCCCTGCTATTTTTTAATTTTTTTATGTGAATTTTAGTGCCTAACCTTGTGGATATTAAGTACATCACTTTTATGCATTTTTTATGTGCTCAGATCATGGAGATGAATTCCCTAACACTCCAACACCCCCACATAAGAGCTACTATAAAACAAATAAGGCCACAAGGCCATCCTCCTCTTGCCAACCAAAAGGTGATGATGAAAATTCTTCTGATGATTTTGATAAAGAAGGTGAAAGGATGGAAGCTATTTTACCCACCTTCAAAGGCAATCATAAGATTTTGGAGGGAAACTTGGATTTTAAGGATGAGAATATAAATCAAATGGTAGGGAGATGAAGCAAATAAAGTGACAACAACATTATCAAACTAAGAAGCATCTTAAATTTTTTGAATTATAGGGGTTCTACATGAAATTACACATGCCTTCTCTACCTACATCACCATAAATCTTCTTGTCATTAGTTTTGCTTATTATTTTTTTTAATTTTTAGAGTGTGGTTTAAGTATGGGGAAGGGTTTTATTTTCATTTTTCATTTCATGTCATTTTATTGTGATAAAGCATTCATTAGTTCTCGGTTTATTTAAATTTGGTGTTCATATTTCTCATCATGCCTTCCATCATGTATTTTGAATGAGTCAATGACATGAGATTGAAAGAAATAGTCTTGACTTTGAATATGAATATTTATGTGTGAAGAATTATTTCTTTCGTAAAATTTATACCTTGAATGTCTTTCCATTGAAGGTACACCTTTGTCCAGAAAGTTTTCTTCTATTCTTTCATCTTTGACACTTGTTTATTGAATTTTATAATAATACGGACAAAATTTAGGGATTGTTTCATGAAAATCACTTAATTCGGAAGAAGGGATGTAGGATATAAATGAAGTTGAGGGAAATAAAGACATAGTTAATACATCAATCCTATTCTGTTAGTCTAAGTGAAAACTAGGTTAAGAATATAGTTAGTAGGTAGGTGTGAGTCTTGATATAGCTAAGTAACTAGGGGACATTCATGACAAAATATTTTCCATCATATCAAAAGGATAGAATGACACTCCTACCAAGCTTCAAAGAAAGAACCTAGTTAAGTGACTAGGGGACATTCATGAAAAGTTTTTGGTGTTCGCTTTAAAGGATTGGTTAATCATTGAAAATAATGGGCAAAAGCATTGGGATAAGATTAAAAATTAAACCTATGGATTTTCCATTAAGAATTATGGCACTTTCATGAATGGTTACTTAGTTATAAACTATCTTTCATATGGTAATATCACTAAGATATGGTAATTTCATAAGCATATGTGTCATAGTTGTGAGCATAGGTTATCAATATCTTGCTTAAGATGCATCTTCTATGTAAAGACACTCAAGATATGAGTTTCACAAGATAAATGATTTAGATCTTTTCAAATGGTTTATGTTCTAGGGCAAGCAAAGTTCTTAAGTCCCATGCCACTGTTACGTTTTTCATCATTCTCACATTCATATAGTTGTTGCATTCATGTTATTGCATTATCATTGTTTGATTGTGTAACTTGTTTTCTTACTTATGTCTTAGTGTTGCTTGGGGACAGGCAAAAGTTTATGTGTGAGGATGTTGATAGGGTCGCATTAAAGCTTATTTCTATAGTGGTTTAGTATGTTCATATGCATGTTTAGGGCTTATTTTGATATTATTTTAAAGTTTTTGTTCATGTTTAAGTATTTAAGTGTGATGTTTGTTGATTCTAGGCAAGAATTATATCTTATTGGTGTAAATATATAATGCAAATTCAAGTGGAAGTGAGTTAGGGGGGCCAAGAGGAGAAAAATAAGGAGCTTTGAAGCAAAACCAAGGTTCCTACAGTGAATTACAAGACTTGATCAAGCCTAGGTTACTATAGCAACTCTATCACTATAGCGACATGTTGTTCTTCCTAATTTGGCAAGATGATGTGTTCAAGTTATGTTGGAAGCTATTTTAGATTAGTTAAAAGTAGGAAACTTGGAAAGCCACCATTCTAGGTATAATGAAAATCCAAGAGAGGAAAACAACAAGTTTTAAAGGAGAAAAACAAGAAGAAACTCAAGTTCAAGATGGAGGAATCAAGATTCAAGAGCCTGTCTAGATTTTCCAAAAAAAGAGCTTCAACCTTTGCCCATTATTTATCTTTTCCATTGCTTTTCCTTTTGATATTGAATCTAAATAGTTTATTGTTAAACATGATTATAGATTTCTAGATCTAGCTTAAAGTTTATTCTTAAATTATTTATCCAACTTTTATCTTATTGATTTAATGCATGGTTATTTGTGTTAATTTTTGAGGTTATAATCACTTCAAATTGAGAAATTGTTTTGATTTATTTGAGTTAGTACGCAATGAGAATTGGTAACTTAATGGACCTGCAATTATCATATTAACAAGCGATTGAAGAGATATATTAATTTCTTCTTAATTTTCCTTAGGATTGCTTCCAATCAAATTGCATATTTAGGAGTAGTATTGTGAACCAAGAGGTTGCAATTTGGCTTTTAAGTATTTCAATTAAGATTACTTGGTTAGATCTCAAGATAGGGTAATCAATCTGTTAGATATCTAGGATCAAACATAATTAAATCAATAAGGTAAATAGAGGATTAAAAAGAATATAATAACCCATAAGTCCCCATTATTGAGTAACTTAAGTGTTTTCCTTTCCTTTGCAGTTTAATTTATTAAATTTGGTTATTTTTGTTTAATTTTCAATTTATATAATTTTTGTTGACCTTAAACAAAGTGTAGTTAAAATTTTTAGGTTTCTATATTCAATCCTTGTAGGATCGATATCTGTTATACTATAAGTTATGACTTGTAGTGTAACGAAAACTAACAAACACTTAACTTATAGAGTTTTACTCCTCATAACATAGACGTTTGAGTCTGATTAATCAATGTTAAAGATTTCTAATGATTACTAAGAGCAGGATGAAGAAAGACTCGATAAGGGAGAGAAGAGAGCAACATAGAAGATAAATAACTCAAAAAATGAGATCATTTGGTTGTAGTAAGAAAGAAGAATAGCATGGAGAAATAAGCACTACATGGCATTGTTTTTAAGATTTTTTTAATAGAAAATTTTAGATAAACCCCACTATTATGTAGAGTCTATGTGGCAATGTGGCCCACTTAGAAGTTTAAATCAATAAAATTATCCACTTGGCATATAACAGAGATATTAATGGATAAAAAGGTAAGGATTTATTTTGAATGTTTAAATGACTTTATGGCTCTTTCTAAACATTTATAAAAAGTTAAAATACTTTTTGAACATTTTGAAATGTTAGAATTTGACTGAACATTAGTGAAAACATTAGGTTTTAAAAGACACTTTTTTCCTTTTAAGTTAGAGTAACAGCTAGATTGGATTAGAAACTAATTTCTAAGTATAAATACATGTTATTTAATATGTTGAAGAAGATTTTAGAAATTTTGGAGCTTTAAACAAATTGAATGAATCTTGAATGATTTGACAAATGTTTAAAGAGTAAAAAGAGCATTTTCAAAGTGTTAGGTTGCATTCATTAAGTTATTGAGCCCTTAGGTATTTGGTCGATCAAGCAAGATATTAGCTTTATGTATTCTTTTTTTTAGGTTAAGGTTGAACTACTGTTAAGGGTTACTCTTTATCCTAAAGTAAGATTGTTAAGGGTCACTATTTACCTATTTAAGGAAGATTGTAGAATTCCTCTTCATCTATTAAAGAAGATTAGATAGAGGTACTCTTCACTCATTTAAAGACGATTTTAAAAGTTACTTTTCACCCTAAAGAATAATGATTTTTTAGTGAAATATCCAAATGTGACTTAGAGAATGGACATAGGTTAAAGGTCATTATCGAACACTATAAAAATTGTTATGAGTATCCTTTGCTCCCTTAATTCTTTACATATTATTGATTGATTGTTATGCTTATATTATGATACTTGATTGTAACTTTTAATTTGAATCATATTAAGTTATACTAGAATCATCATCATCATTATTATAGTTGATTATAATTAGGAGCATCCTAAGTTAAGAATAATTGGTTTTAAATTATTTAAAGATAATAATATTTATATTGAAAAATTATATAATATCTCAGACAAATATTTTTAATTTTCAATTGTAACAAATTTAATTATATTATATAACACATTTTTTCACAATTTCCAAATTCTAAAATGAAACAAAATAATTTTAAAATAAGTTATATGTAAAAGGTGATGATAAAACATGTTTTTATTTATTTTATTTCTTTTTTTACATCTTTTATATTCTTATTACTTTTCGATTATAGTTCTTAAAGAGTTTCTCAAATTCACCTATCTCATATTTTCAATCTAATTTGAAATTCTGAAAAATGAAAAATATAAATATATAAATATTAAACAATATAAATATTATTATAGAATATTTTTACAATTTTAAGAAATCAAAGAAGAAGCATAATGCAATTCTTACTTCATAATTGTAGTCCAATTTACATAATTATAATTCTATTATAGTTAATAAATGGATAGCTATTTTTATGATTAACACTATATATCAATGCATTGGTTTTATGCTAGGATTGTAATAGCTCAACCGCTCTATAGCTCCTTGGAGCATTATCTTGATTAATATGCATCTTTAATTTAAAAAAACTACTTATAAATTTAATTCAAGTTTAATTTAGTTTTATTGTTCTATTTCAAACTTCAATTACATTATATATTATGTTTTTTCCTAATTTTATATTATAAAAATATCAAATAAATGATATTTTAAATCTAAATCATATATATTAGTTATATATAAAAAAGGTGATGATGACACAATTATCATTTTTTATTTTTACAATTTTCAAATTCTTTTCTTTTGTTCATTATAATTATGTAGTTTTTACTTTTAAAAAATGAAAAACATGGGGACAAAAATATTAGATGGTACCATTATTATATACAGCTTTTCAATTTCAAAAAATACAAGAAAAAAATTAATACTATTTTTATTTTTTATTAGGGTTTAATTTATTTTTTATCAATCTAATTCCTATTGATAATTTATTTATTTACTTAAGATCTTATCTCTATTTAACTATACTCACAAATTTACTTTATTGACTATTAAAATAATATTCAAATGATGTATTATTTTTTGTTTTAATAATATTTTAGCAATCATTAATAGACATTTTTTAAATAATATCTCAATAATAGCTTTATCTGAAAAGGATAAATTATTTACATTATAGAATGCAAATATACATAAAATATTTAGTAACTCCAATAATTAATAAATGGCTTGAAGAATTATTTACATTGTGATTGATAATAATTATGATGTGTAAATAATTAGTTCTGGTCATCAAATGATACATAAAAGGCAGTGAATTATAAAATTGAATTTTATGCTTTTTAAAAACTTAATGAATGAATTATCTAAACTAATGTATGATTATGACAAATTCATTTAAGACATTGACAAAATAATCATAACAGTAATAAAAAGAGTATAAGGAAAGAGATGTAAAACATGTTTATCATAATTTGTCTAAACAACTCTTAGTATACATCCATTACTTAAGTTCCAATTAAAAATTCACTACAGTCTTTTTTAATAGGAGACGATGAGCCTTTCGTACATTTATCTTTTTTTTAGGTAAATAAGAAATCTTAAATGTTTTACTTTTTAAAAGTAAAGGGGAACCCTTTACACATTGTCTTTCTTATAAATGAATGGGATTCAAATAATTTAATTGCTCTTTCAATTGATATCTCAATAACATAAATACAATTTAAGAATTTTTTTATTACACAATATATTAAGAGCTCAGATCGTGTTCATACACTCTTAGATGAAATGAAACTTTCTAATATCTTTTTAGAAATCCCTCTAATGCTAACGACCTATTACTCATATGAGATCTATTTATACCCAAAACTATTTTAAATGATCATTACACAAATAAACAAATTATTACAATAGTTAATTTCTGGGCAATGAAAAGAAACCATCTCAAAATCTTTTCAAAAGTTCCTTTACTGTCAAAGATTAATATATCATATGTGGTCTATTTATACCAAATACCTCTTTAAAAGATCATTACACCATAAACTAATTGTTACAATACCCAACTTCTAGGCATAATAGGTCAACTGATACTAAACGGTCGACTAGTTGATGTCCCTTCAATTAGGTATTAGTTAGCCTATTCCCTAGTTGAACACTTTAACCCTTATTATGTCTAGTTTTGAGAAATTTTATTGGATACTTGAATGTGTAATGGATTCAATTGATGAATAGGGCAGTTAATGTATAGTGTTCGTGAATAATCTAACCTATGTATAGTGTTGAACAATATCTCTTTACATATTAAGTCATCAAAACTTAATTTTTTTCAATTCCCCAAATTATTTCAAATATTTAAATCACAAGTTCTTTGGAAAAAACTTGACTTAGAACCATGTTAAAAGTTGCCAAAGTTTGTAAGATCAAGATTTTTTAAGTTTAAAATAATTTTCATCTTTGTATACCTTAAACATAGATAATAATATAATAACTAGACCTTTAATTTACTAAAGTGATTAAGATAAGGTTACAAGAAAAGTTACTATTTATTACCAAAAAAAATAACTTCTTCACTTTCTTATTCTTGCTTAGCTTCACTTGAATTTTGTTCATTTCTAACTCGTTTAAGCTAATATTGCAAGTGAATGGTTCATAACTTATAGTATAAGCAGTTAAGGTCTCACAAGGATTGGGATTAGTCATTACTCAATTCAAGTTAAACTTTGTCTAAAGCACAAATTCAAGCAACAAAAACTAAAAATAACCTAAGTAAGAGAGCTTATCAAATTGACGATTTGTGTGCGGGAACTTTTGAAATCAAGTTAAATGTTACGAACCAATTTTATCCCTATTTGTTTCCCTCTTATTTTATCGATTCAATTTATTTTTTGCATAAGATTTCCTAATATTTTAGTCAAGATTTCCTAATATTTTAGTCACTTTCTCTCAAGATGTAACTAAGTTTCCCTAACCAAATGACATAGGATTAACCTTGCAATCTCTCAATTTACAAAGCTTTTCCTAGAAATTCAACTAGATGCAAAGTAATCCTATATGCAATCTATTAACCAATTGAGCCCTCTGTCTAATCAATCTATAAACCTGATATCTATAAGTCTATTGAGTTCCAACTCTCAACGTTAATTACCAAACTCACTCTCTTGATTTATGGCAAGGTATAAGCACGATAGAAACTAAAAAAGACATTTATTTGATTAAATTAATAAACAAGAGTTCACAAATAGTTTAAAGAACAATTCTTACAATATGTTTAGCTATTCATGAAATAAATAAGTTCAATAACAACCATATTCTCCATGTAAAAGAACAAGATGAGAAGAATAAAAAGAACAATGAATAATTCTCTTTCTTCCCTTCACTTTCCAAGTCGAAAAATTTAGAAAACTAGCGAACTCTTGAAGTTTTTTATGACTTATCTTGATTTCTTCTACTTGAAGCTTTGAAAACCTATTTCTTAGTACTCTATGGCCCCTATGGTTTTGTGCCCTTATATATTTCCTCACATGTGAAAAACTTCAAAGAGAACTCATATGCAATAGCTTAAACAATTCATGATCATGACTCTCCTCGTGTATATTAAGAAGTCACAATTATGACCTCTATGACTTTGGAGGTCATGATTGTGACACTCCTTGTGTTCATTAAGGATTCATGATTGTGACATTGTGACTTTTGAGATCACGATTATATCTCTCCTCTTTCTTTGATTCTTCCATTTTTTCTTCAACTTTGCTTCTTCCTTTAAACATATCAACTTTTCTTATAAACTCTATTAAGCACCTACATAAACAAAGATCAAAATCTTTCCCAAAATCAACATTCAACATAAACAAAAAAAATAACAATAAAAGACATCAAATGGAATCCTAAACACAATATAAACAAGCAAAACCATATATTAAACAACTAAAAAATGTAAAATAAAGTACACCTATCAATATCCCCACACTTAAACCTTATTTTGTCCTCAAGATTTTAAATGCAAATCACACAAAACACAATTCACAATACAAAACATACATGCACTAAAGGATAATGGCTTGAACATAACAATAATAAAGGATCTAATGGAATTTGCTTAACTAAAAGCTTTAACCATTCAAGAAAATCCAAGACAATCACCTATTTTGTACACATAATTATTGCATTTGAATTGAAATTACATTTTAATTAAAATATTGATAGCCTATTCTCACGTCCATGATAATTATAAGCATATATTTGTTCAAATTATCAATTTATATCTTAACCAAGAACAAACACATCACCTTTTTACATGAAAGTGCACATCTTGTGAGACGCAGCCTTGGTTACTTGACTTTGGTGTTATTCTTTAAACTTAATTGAAGTATCATTTCATCTTTTTACGTGAAGGTGCATGTCTTATGTGGTGCATCCCTCATTATTCTGCTAGATCACAATTCACAACTTGCTATTGGCTTTACTCTTAATCCTTTTTTATTTTTTTTATTTTCATTTACCAGAGAGGTCAGAAGAGTAGTCATTAAAATTGAACAATTATCACATTTATGTCATAAATCCATATCACTTCTTTCCTAACCAATCCTTTTCATGAATGATTACCAATGCATCCCACCAATTAAGTCCAAGTTTATAAAAAAATTCATCCAAACAATTTTCATGGAAGTAAAAAAGGTATGCAATATTTTAATTTCAATGGATACATAGTCTTAATATAAACTTCCTAGGATCCTACCTCTTCACTCCTCAAATAACTTTGATCCTAGTTATGCTAGTTCCTTTTAATCTCGTGCTAAGTATATGCAACACCATGTAATAAAATGAATAACTATCTATCTTACCTCGAACGTGCATCCTAGATGTCATGTAAAATGCAAATAACAAGGCTTATACTACCTTCCCACACTTGGACAACACATTGTGCTCAATATGTAAAAGGGACAACAAACAAAATGAACAAAAACAACAAATGAGAGTCAGAGCAAGAGGAAACTTATTGAGAAGTCAGTGGTGAAGGAGTTAGTAAGGGGACTTGGTCTCTTAAATGATGAATTTTAGCAGCATCTTTGTTTGACAGTGTTGTTAGTGCACCAATTTGTTCATTTGTGCCTCCATTGCATCCATCTATTGCTCCAT
>JAOXYD010255519.1:0-16118 GCA_028565735.1 Pinacopodium congolense
CAAAAATCGTTTTCAAAGTGTTTAAGCCAAGTTGTCACCTTTTTAGCCCTTTTTCTAATTTTAAATCAATTTACTTGAATTTTCCTAAATAATTGTAACCCAATCAACCTAATAGTTAAGTATTCAATTCCCTATGGGTTCGACACTTAGAGTTCTTAATTTTACTCCACTTTATTAATTTTGCGATAGGTGCATTTGCCTTAAAAGTACGTTGTTTTTAAAGTAAGAATCATTTCGAACAACCGTAAATTTTAAAGTCACCTAACCAACGCAACAAAGTCCTTGCAAAATAAGAAAAAAAAAGTCAAACTATCAAAACTGGCACATCAGTCCCATCCGTGTTTTTGTCAGACAATCAATTTTTTAGAACTATAACTTAAGCTATAGAGCTTTAAATGACCTTGTTCTTAATTCTACTGAAGGTGAAATATCCTCTCCAATTTTGAAATTTTGGTCAACTTGAATTTCTAGCATCTTCATTAACATTCAAAGAAAAACTTTTGAATGCTTCATTTGCTAGATTAAGTTAACTAGTCGTCAATTTTAGGATTGACATAATTCCTTATATCAACTTATACTTTTAGCCTATATGTCTTTGATTAGCCCATCTATAGCATCTTTAATGTTTTTAACTCTTGCCTTTATGATTGGACCTCCATTAATACTTAATGAGTTAGAATTCAATGTTGTACTTTTAACACCTTTCAAAATCTCGTCACCTTTTTTTGGTAACATTCAAACCCTTTATGAAATTAGTTCATAATTCTTTATAATGAATGGGTTAGTTTTTCATAAGTCTGATTTATCTTTCTTAGTGAGATTCAATCTAGTTTATATATTCTTTAGGATTTATTCCTCGATGAACTCACATTAAGTCGTGGCCATTCCTATTTTCACCTTTTCCTCATCCACTTCAATGCCCTGCATAATCAAGAAACAAAATTTTTTTCATGTAGAAAGTACATTTTTAAGATCAGTTTATAGCTTTTCTTTTTTAAGTACATTACGCACACATCTTAAGTGATGAATATGCTCTTCTAAATTCTTACTATATAATAAAATATCTTTAAAGTAGTAATGAGAAATTTGCATATATATTCACACAACATAAGATTCATCACAACTCATGATTCATCAGTCTCATTAAAGTATTAAGTGCATTAGTAAGGACAAATAGTTACTTATGAAAACAATATTTGGTCCTAAATGCAGTTTTCCATTCATCACCTTCTTTCATTCTAATTTACTGATATTCAGCTCTTCAAATCCATTTTGTAAATTATATAAGAACCATGCAATTCATCTAGTATATGATCTAACATAAGAATAACATGTGTATACATTACTATTATTTTATTGATAGCTCTGCAATCAATACACAATCACCATGTACCATCCCCTTTATGCACTTGAAGTACTAGAACTGCAAATGGAATCATGCTTTCTCTCTCGTATGGAAACATCAACTCCTTCACTTGCCTTTAAAGCTCCTTTTTATCCTTAATATTGCTTCTATAGGCAAGCTTATTAAGAATGGCAACCCTTGGTACAAAATCAAATTGATGTTCAATCCCTCTAATATGTGGTTACCAATAAGGAACATCATCAGTTAGCATATCATCATATTCCTACAAAAAATAAACAATAGCACTGGGGAAAGATATATTAAGTTCATCAATTTTAAATAATCATCTTTCTACCAAGGCATAAACCTAGACTAGTTAACATGAAAAGTACTCTTAACATCACTACTCTTTGCATAAGTACTTGCTCCTTTGTTTTTCTCGTTGCTAACTCTTTTTCTTTTGAACTCTCACTAATTTCTTTTTTTCCCTTGTTCACTCTCTTTTTCTCTCTCTCACTCTTTTAGGAGTAATGAGAGAAGCAACCATGGCAAGGTTTTTAAATGGTAAAAATCAAGATATAGCTAATATGATAGAGTTATAAAGCTATGTGGGAGATAGAAGAGATTGTGCTTATGTTTATGAAGGTAGAACGAAAATTAAATGCAAAGAAGTATCAAAGTATCCCATTGGTATTACTAATTCTTGAAGGCCTAATTAGAAAAAAGATGATTGGAGTGCTTCTAAAGCAAAGGCTTTCACTATCCAAAGTTAAGTCTTCCACAAAAAAGGTAAAATTAATTCTTAACCCTCTCAAAATAGAGATATTAATTATTTTCATTATTTAAGAATAGGGAATATTACATGTCAATGCCCAAATAAGAGGGTTATAGATATAAAGGATGATGGAAAGATGGAAAAAATGATTGATTTAGATGAAAAGGAATTCATGGCACCATTTGATAATTCTAATGATGATGTAGTTGAGTATGCAGTTGAAAGTGAGGTGCTTATTACTAGAAGAGAAATAAGTTCCCAAATCAAGTATGATGATGTGTAAAAAAGCAAGAACATATTCCATATCAAATTCCACATTTATAATAAGGTATGTCATATGATTATTGATGAAGGAAGTTATGATAATGTAGCACTACTCTTATAGAAAACTTAAGTTTGCCTATAATGAAGCATCCAAAGCTATAAAAACTTCAATGATTTAATTAATGTGGGGAGATCAAGGTGAACAAGTAGGTGCTAGTTTCTTTTTTTGATTAGAAGATATAAAAACAAGGTGTTATGTGATGTAGTACTTGCATAAGCTGATCACTTTCTTTTAAGTAGGTTATGCAATATGATAGGAATGTCATACATAATGGTTTCAAAAATAGATAAATTTGTGAAAGAAACAATTCAATTAACATTTAATAGGTCTATGAAGACAAATTGAGATTGAGAAAAGAGATTGAAGGGAAAAAAGTGATATTGAAGAGGAAAAAAGGAGGGAATGATGAAAAATAAAGTGAGAGAGAAAACAAGTGTGAGGGAGAAAAAAGAGAGTGAAAGAGAAAAAAAAGGAAGAGAAGGTAGTGAGAGTGAAAAAAAAAGGGTTAGTGATAAGAAAAACAAAGAAACAAGTGAGTTAGTATACAAAGACGAGTGTTTTTTATAGTAACAAGCCTATGATTGTACTTTTTTACAAAGAGGTTTATTCAAGTATTAATGAACTTAACATATTTCTTCTTAGTGTTTTTTTTCTTTATTGCAGGAATACTATGATATGACAACTGAACATATTCATAGTGGATTATACTGCCTATTAGAGGGTTCAAACAACAAATTGACTTTATATTGGGCTCAGTAATTTCTAATAAACCTACCTGTAAAAGCAATCCCAAGAAGAAAAGGGGGATTCAAAGGCAAGTAAAGGAGTTAATGACTGACAGATATGTGAGGTAAAGCATGAGGCCATCTTTATTTCCAGTACTTCTAGTGTTTAATAAGGATGACACTTAGCTAATGTTTGTTGATTGCATAGCTTTTAAAAACATAACAATAAAGTATAGACATCACATTCCTAATTTAGATGATATGTTAGATAAATTTCATGGTTTTTGTATATTTTTCAAAATTTAATTGTAGAGTTGATGTCATCAAATTAAAAGAAGGCGATGAATGGAAAGTTACCTTTAAGACTAAATATAGTATTTGTTTAGTATACCAATTGATCTTTTTAATGCACCTAATACTTTCATAAGATTGATGAATCATATGTTATGTGCATACATAGGTAGATTTCTTGTTATCTACTATGAAGATATTCTAGTGTATAGCTTAAGATTTTAAAAGAATATATTCATCACTTAAGATGTGTGTTTTGATAGTTATGTTTTAATCTTTATTTTTCTAAGTGTTTTCTATGTTAATGGCTTGTTTTTAGCACGTTTATTACTTAGTCTATTCTTGGTTTTTATTGTTTTTATGTCTTTTCTCTTTTATGTTTTTATTATTTAGTTATTTTTTTTTAGTTTTATTTGAATAACTTATATGTATGCATTTTGTTTAATATGGTTTAGGTGGAAGATACGAAAATAAGAGTAGGAAAAATAAGTAAGAAATAGGATGTAAGGAGGCCACGGACGTGGCCATAAAAATGGGATCACTTTATAAAAAATTACATGTAAATATAAAGAAAAAAGTTAAGAAAAAGCACTTTAAGGTGACACCCTCAACTGCCTATGATAAAGAGTCCCTTCTCCTCTTTGAAAATGGGGGCCTGAGCCATGTCATGGAAAGGCATGGTACGCCACACCTGTGGCGTATAAGGCCATGTCTTGGCCATGGACGTGGTCACCATTGCCATGCCTATGGCAAGGGAAGCTGTAGACGAGGCCCCTAGGGCCATGCCCACAACCCTCTTTTCTGCATTTTCACCAATTGTGGTTCTTAATATACATACATGTCCTACACAAATTAGACAGATGGCACAAATTCTCTAATGGTGTTTAAAGGCACTAAAACCTAGATGTGCCGTGAAAGATTAACAACAGAGGAATCAATATTAAGGATTGGTGTTTTGGAGCTTGCCCCTTAGCTAAGGAAGTCTATCCGAAAGCTTAGAGAGTAAGGAAATAAGAAGATAAGCCATCCAAAGAGTTTTTCGTTCCACGTTCTGTGGCGTGGAGAGTGAGGGGAAGATATTAGTCTCTGTTTTCTTATTCTCGTCATGTTCTATCCTATAAAAAATATAGATATTTTTGAAATTAAATATAAGTGGCTAATCTTGTTTTAGGATCTGTTGTTTGAACTATTTGTGAATTCCGGTTTATTGATTCAATGCTATGAATGTTTGTATTATCTATTGAGCTTAAACTATGCAATAAATAGAGAGAGTGAGTTTGGTAACCCGTGTTAAATGTACAACGATAGTTAGTGGTACAACGAGAGTTGGTACTTAATAGACTTATGGATAAAAAGTTTATCGATTTGTTAGAGAGAGATCTTAATGGTATGCTACCTATAGCAGGCTTCCTTTGACCCCTAAACCTTTTTGCCAATATCACTTCCTATTCTCACAAATCTTAGCTCCTCCCTTCCCTCATCTACCTCCAAGGCTCCTCTCCTAACCTGTCGCCTCCCCCCTCCTACAAGACCTCTCTCAATAGGTTCCTTGGACTACTGTCTATCTCTTATCTTTTTCTGGCAATTCGCTCTGTCTCCTTGACCCTATCTAACCCTTCAGGTCCTTGGTCCTCTCCTCTAGAATCAATTGGAGTCCCCTCCTCCCAAGTTCTTTTAATTGCTCCTCCTCCATTGAAATCTCGGAAGTCTATAGTTATTGATGGCATTCATAGTCTTGATTACTCTCGTCTATGATTCATTCCCCCAACTGTAGAGTGAGACAGAATTTTTGTCAACGTTCCTTTGGAGGTTGCTGAAAAAGGTGCTAGGAGGCTGAAAAACTATCTTGTAGGGTTCTTCTTAGGCAAGCGTCTGGCTTTCCTGGTGGTACAACAGGTTGTTTCTGCTTTGTTATAGAACTTTAAGCTTCTAGATACTTTAATCATGGGGGGCAATCACTTCCTTTTCTGATTCTCTTCATCTTTAGGGCTAGAAGCCACCCTCGATCAAGGACCTTGGTATATTCAAGGGAGACCTCTTTTCCTTAGGAAGTGGCAAATAGGTCTCATCTTATTTGGGGATCAGATAACCCTAGCTCCTCTCTGGGTTCGATTTTGCAAAGTGCCATTAGAATATTGGTTAGATGGCAATCTCAGTTGGTTAGCTAGTGGAGTAGGCATACCTCGAAGTCTCAACTCTATGACAACAATGATGTCCCAAACCTCCTTCACTCGTTTTTGTGTAGAGGTTGATATCTCAAAGCCTTTACCAGAGTCCCTTGAGCTAGCAGTCTTCAATGCTTGATGTAAGAAGTATTGGATAGAGATCATTATATTGTACAACTGGAAACCCTCCTCTCTCTAAAATAGGGGTGTCTAGCGCTATATGGGGGAAAGGTTCAAAACTAGCTTCTCAAAGGAGCTTCTCTTAGATGTTGTGGCCTCATCTCAGTCTGTCCCCCTGGAGCTCCTTCCCTTTAGCCTTTAAGTGACAAGTCTCTATAGGCTATAAAACCCTCCCTTAAACTCAGAGGCCCTAGCTAACTCCCTATCATGTCATGCTCAACGATCCCTTTTCTCAGTTAGGTGGTAGCTAGTGCTTATAGTCCCCCTCCCCTTGCATCTCTAGTATAGTCAAATATGCTTCCTCAAGTTATTTCAAAAGGTCCTTCAAGTCCTTAAGCTTCTAGTTCTAATGATGAGTCTCCTCTAGCACCTCCTCCCATCTCTAAACCCAGCAAGCAAGAGAAGCAGCTAACCTACGACATTGAGCTTGTTGACCAATTTCTTAAAGGGGACTCTAACCCTAGAATGGAGAAACCAAAAGAGGATATTACAGTGCCACATCTAGAGATGAGCACTCAGCCATTGCTGGTAATTCCCTATCCCACTCCTTTCTGTTATTTGACATAGATGAGTCAGGCAATCAGTTAGAATATAAGGTATTTTTATCAGTGGAGAGATGAAAGAAAAAGTTTAGGAAAAAAGTTAAAGGTGAAAACCTAATCCTTCTAATCTCTTAGAGATGTCCCAATGAAGCTCTTTCTTTAGAATGTCTGGGGTATCAAGAAACCCCAAAAAGTTCTAGGTTTGAAAAACTATCTTCATCATCACAAACTTGCCTTCGTTTTTATTTTAGAGTCTCAAATAACCTCTGTCCTCTTTCCTCTGCCTCATCTCTCTGCTCCAAAACCTTTCCCAACCTTATGCATTTGCCTATAACCTAGATCAGGCCAATAACGCTAGGATTATTTGTATATGGAATCCTACTGAGGTCTCTTACCTGCTTATTTTTACCTCTATTTAGTTGCTCCACTTCAAAATCTCCAACATCGTCTCTCTTGTGAATTTTGAGTTGTCCTGTGTTTATGGCCATAATGAAGCCCATCTAAGATCTTCTCTTTGGAGTGACCTCAAGTCCCTTTATCCCTCATTAGCTCAAGACCCTTGGGTAATTGCTGGTGAATTTAACTTAATTTTGTACCCTTCTGAATCCTCCAACCCCTCTCTTTCGAATTAAAGAGGCATTCAAGTCCTCAGGCCTCTTCCACACTTGGATTAATAAGCAAGACCCTCCTTCCTTCCTTGCCATGAAACTGGATCGGATCATGGTTAACTCCTCCTAGCTTCGCTTGTTCCCAACCTCATTTGCCCACTTTGGTCCCCCCGTATTTTTATATCATAGCCCTCTCGCACTGGCGCTCTTCCCTTTTAGATTCTTTAAAGTGCTTACTTGCCTACCTTCCTTCCCACTATTCTTTCTGCCTGGGAAACCCGAGCCCTAGGCTACCATATGTATCAAGTTATTTAAAAGCTTAAAGCTATCAAAGCATCCCTACAAACCCTTAGTAGAAACGAAGTCCCTAACATTGACTCCCTCATTGGTTCAGCCCACCAGTACTTGGCCTATGTCCAATCTGCCTTAAGCTCTTCATCCTCCTCTTCTTCCCTTAAGTCTGTGGAGAAAGAGGCTCTTTTGAAGTCTGTCTCTATCACCAAAAGTCTAGGGTTAACTAGTTAAAAAAAGGGGACAAAAATACCAAATTCTTCCTCAACTCCTTACTTGTCTGACATAATAGGAATTCAATTACCTCCTTTCAGGGTCCTAACAATTCAATCCTTTCTCACCCCTTTGAACTAAACACATCACCTCTTCTAATTCTTCTAGGATATTATGGGAAAAGCCTGCCCTTCCCCATTGGGCTTAAACACACTTATACATTTTGTTAAATACTAGCTCCCTTCCTCTTTGATTGAGGGGCTTTGCACCCCCTTTTAAGCTCCAGAGATTAAACAGGCCTTCTTTAGCTTTCATTCCTAAAAAGCATCAGGACTCGATGGGTTTATTGGTCTTTTTTTCAGGCATACTTGGGATATCCTTGGGGGTGAGCTCACTACTGACATGCAAGACTTCTTCCAGCACTGTAAACTTCTAAAAGAGGTCAATGCCACTTTTATCACCCTAGTACCCAAAACACACATCCTTCCTTAGCCTCTGACTTCTGCCTTATATCTTATTGTAACATGATTCACAAAGTCATTGCCAAACTTCTTGTTGACAGAATCAAACTTGTCCTTCTAACCTTAATCAGAGGGAACCAATCTGCCTTTATTAAAGGCCAAAGAATAGGTGACAACATTTTACTAGCAAAGGAAATCCTACGTAACTATCACCGTGATAATGGTCACCATCATTGTACCTTTAAAATTGACCTTAAAAAAGCCTATGATTCCATTTATTAGGACTTTGCGATCTAGGCCTTTCAAGTGATGTCTTTCCTCCTACTTTTATTCAGTGGATTCATGAGTGTATCTCAACCCCTTTTGTAGCAATCCTGGTCAATGGAGAACCTACCCCTTTCTTCAGGACTACTTATAGCCTAAGGTAAGGAGACCCATTGTCCCTTTAGTTGTTCATCATCAATATGGAAGTCTTTATGCAAATCATCTAGTTCCATATCTCCTCCCACTCCAAATTCTCCTATCACTGGAAATGTGAGAAACTTAAGCTTAGTCACCTCTATTTTACTGATGATTTGCTCTTGTTTTGTAGGGCTGATTCACCTTCCATCAACACCCTTGTTCAAGCCCTTACTCTATTATGCTCTTTTCTAGCCTATCCTTAAATCTCCTTAAAAGCCAAGCTTTTGTTGCTCATTCCTCCTCCCATCTTCCTACCTTAGTTTCTAGGCTCTCGAGATTCCCTCATGGCACCCTCCCTTTCTGGTATCTAGGTCTTCCCTTTATCTCTTCCAAATTAACCAAAGTTGATTGCTCTCTTGTCTTGGAAAAAATTGAGATTTGAATTTGCTCTTGGACAAGCAAATCCCTATCCCTTACAGTTAGGCTTCAACTTGTTAATTCAGTCCTAAACTTCTTCCATGTCTTCTAATCTTCCCTTTTTCTCCTTCCCTCAATAGTTATTAAAGAGATTGAGAAATAAGTGAGGAACATACTCTAGTCAGGATCCTTAACCTTTAGCCATCCTTTAAAGTAAAGTAGGAGGAGGTCTTCCAGCCTAAGTTGAATGGTGGCCTATGCATTAAGCTTCTTAAACCTTGGAATAAAATTTTCCTTGCTAAGAGGATCCGGATACTATTTTTTTATGTAGAAGCCCTCTGGGCGAGGTGGGTTCACAGTGTCACCCTTATAAATAAAAGTTTCTGGTCTTACTCTCCTTCTTATAAGGATTCTTATAGGTGGAAAAAGATCTCAAGGACTAGAAATACTTTCATTCACAAGTTCAAATTTAAATTTGGGAATGGGGAGGCTGTATTTCTATGGTCTGACCCCTAGTAACTTGCTAGTGTTCTACAGATGACTTTTTCTAACTGCATTATTTATGATTCTGGGTTGAATACGAGCAATAAAGTGTCTAGTATCATCCTTAATAATACCTGTAACTACCCCAAGCAAATTCTCCTAAGCTCATTAATCTTAAACAGATTAGTGTCCCTTACCTTCCCCATAGCTCTCTCCAAGACTGTCTTGAATGGGTCGGTAGATCTAATTGCTTCTCCAATAAGGAAGCTTACTAGTTTCTTACCCATATAGCACATCCCACTTCTTGGGCAAATCTAGTCTGGTCAGCACATAACCTTCCCAGACATGGTTTTATTCTCTGGTTAGCTCTCAAAGGAAAATTAGCAACTAAGAATAAACTAAGTTACACACTGTGCCCAAACTTTTGTATTCTATGTAAGTTTGATGCAGAAACCCATGATCACCTCTTCTCCAATTATGAGTACTCTCACTACCTCTGGTCTAAGCCCATGCAACTTTTCTGTTAAACCTGGAACCTTGACTCCTTTCTCTCTACTTGTCACTGGATATCTCAGCTTACTCAAAGATAGTACACTAATTCAAACTTTCCCAAGATTGTGTTTTCCCCTTGTGTATACATCTTGTGGAAGGAGATGAATGATTGAACTTTCAGGGATAATCAAACTAGTGTATAACTCCTAAACCTTACTTGGCAATTAGTGACAGAGATATTTCTTTCTCATCATTCGAAAAATGCTAGTCTTCACTACAGCAATATCAAACTCAACTGGAACTTATAAGTAGCTAACCTCTATGTGTTATAGGCTCTTAACTTCTCTTAGGTTATCAGGTGCTCATAGAGAGGTTGTTCATTCCTAGCAGGAGGTTCTACTACAAAGAATTTACTCTAAAAGGAGAGCCTCCAAAAAGAGCCCCTTTTTTTACCAAAGTGAGCCTATTTAGATCTAGGACTCAGAAGAATTTGACGAGGATGAGCACTTTGTAGCTACGTCTAGACTTACAGACTCCTAAGACAGTGTAAAAACAAGGAGTGGTTCCCCCTAGAAGGATTGTCCCATTCCAGATCCAATTATTGCTCAAGGTTCCAGCCAACAATGGTGTAGCTCTTCTCCTCATAAGGAGGACTAGATGTTCACCTCTCGGAAGAGAAAGAATTTCAAAATGATGGTTTCAAAGCCTCAAAGGAAACACCTCAAAACCCCTATCTACAGGCCAACTAAAGAAATGGCTAAAGTGAAGGTGAAAGTCAACGTTCTGTAAGCAATTGGATAGGGGATTAACATCTTTGAACCTATAGTTCCATTTGATAAATATGGTAGAACTCTTAAATGTAATTTGAGGACCTCGAATTTGACCAGTCTAGACCTTGGTTTTAGGCCCTAGGTTCTAAGCATGTGTATTGACTCTTAGTTAAGATAGTTGGTGTAGCATTTTTTGGCTATGCTTTCTTTCCTATTATCATTTAAGGTCTCAGCTTTTCAATGTATTTAGACCCTCCTGATACTACCTCTTATTCTCCTAGTCTATCTTTCTTTCTAAACCAAAAAAAAAAATGTTATGTTGCCTATAAAATGACTTCATAACTAGTTGGGCTTTTAGTAAAGAATTTATAAATTGAGAAATTGCAAGGTTATCCTAATTTATTTAATTAGGAAAAATTAGTCGCACCTTTGGAAAGGATAACTAAAAGATTAGGAAATCTTAGGCTAAACATAAATTGAATCAATCAATCAACAGAGAACAAATAGGGATAACAAAAATTCCTATTCTTTAATTTTGATTTTTGTTTAAGTTTTGGTTTACCATTTTAATGTTAATTTCATTGATAATTTTCCTTTAGTTAAAGTTTTGAGTTTTATCTTTTTGGTTCAGTTTGAATCTATTCCTTAAATAAAGTGTAAGTCAAATTAATAGGGAGACCAACTTTAATCCTTATAGGACAATATCTACTTATACTACAAGTTCACCACCTGTTCACTTGTTGTTTTAAAGTAAAGCAAGTTAGTGGTTAGCTTAGTGACTAAAATGCTTGAAGTGCTAAGAAAGGGTACTTTTTGGCCTAAAAAAGGTTGTATTTCATGGTTATATTGTTAGTGAAAAGGTTATTGAAGTAAAAGAGGAAAAAGTGAAAGCAGTTAAGGAATGGCCATGACCTAAATCAATAATTGAGGTAAGAAGTTTCTATAGTGTAATTAATTTTTATCAAAGGTTTGTCAAAGATTTTAGTATAATTAATGCACCACTTATAGAAGTCATTAAACAATATGTGGGATTTAGCTAGGATAATGAACAAGAGAGAGAATTTGGTAAATCTATCATAAACTACTAAATAATAACCTAACTAACCTCTACTTTTATAGTAGGGTGAATCAGAGTTGATCCATAGAGAATTAGTGTGTTAACATTATGTCTAATGTTGCTTAAAAGAAAATAAAAGTAAAAATAAACCTTGGTTTGATTAAACTAAAACAAACAAAAATATAACTAAAGAAAACGAAGATAAGTGAACAAGAACACAAATTATAAAGAAATAGATAATGTTAAAGCTCATTATAAGTTACCAAATAATAAATTTACCTAACCTACCTAACTAAGTAGTTAGGGTGAGTCAGGGTGGAATCCTTAGGGAGTTAGGGTGAACTGCTACCTCTAATGTTGCCAAGAAACGGAAAATAAAACACTTGGAATCAAGGAAGCTAAAGAAACTAAAATAAACAACTTAAAAATTAATCATAAACACATAAAATAAATTTATGTACGATGACAAAGAAATGAACTGAAGGCATCATTGGGAATTAGAAATGACTATTGATCCTTGAATCTAGATAAACGGTGCTCTAGCTATGGTATTAGCCTATAGGCTCAAATAAACTCTCAAGCCCTCAGTTCCTCTAAACTAGATAAGTCTAATAAGCTCTAGAAATGCTCCTATCCCCATCCGTAACCTAGAATAAGCTCTCTAGATTTAATAGTGAAGGAGCATTAGGTGTTAAGAAATGACTAACCAAAGCCACTAACTCACGAACTTAGATAGTATAACATAAAGGTAAGGGACTCTAGATTAGTTGACTAAGTATCCTAACAAATACAAATAATCTATTGCTACTTTCAGAAATTACTAAGGACTATTACATATCATTTTCCTAACTTTAAGATCATGGAACGACCTAAAGGGTAGTCAATTCTAAGGATAACTCCTAATCCATAATAATTAACCAAAATCCCAAACTAGCCTAAATCTAAAAACACCAAATTAAGCTCAATCAGTTTGCATTCTCATAACTAATTAACCTAAACCCTTCATACAACTTCAAACCCAAAAGACACTAGCTAAACATTACGAAATTAAACAAAAGAATAACTAAGGGCCTATTCAATAAGGTTTCTTTTTTTGATTTTTCTAAACACAAAAATTGAAAACAAAATGTTATAGAAATAAAAAAAATGCAGTAATACAACACAGAAATTGAGAAAGACAACAAAAAAATCATAAAAATGCACAAAACCCAATAAAAATACAAAAACCATAACCAAAAGTTGAATCGAATGACCCTTAAATAAATAAAACCCAAAACGAAAACCACAATTCAACACTTAGTCTAAACTAAATTAAAGCTAAGTAACAACGAAATTCACTTAAATTATCAAAGCCCAATTAATAAAAACTATAATTAAACTCATAAAAACTTGAAAGCATGCATAAATCCAACAATAAAGCAAAAACTAATCAAAAACATCAATAATAAACAAGAACCCAAATTTAATTAACAAAATAAATACTAGAAAAATAAAAACACGAAACTAAAAATAAACTACATATTCCATTAATTTTTATTCAACACAAATATTTGGACAAAATAACCAAATGCAAAAATCAAACAATAAAAATAATAAAAGTAGTAAAGATAACCTAAAAACCATAAATATTCAAGGCTAAAACAAGAAAATAATGTGTAGAAAATAAAAAAAAGAATAACAAAAGCATAAGAAAATCAACCTAAAACTAAGATAAAAACCTAAGGAAAACTAAGAAAATAAGAAGAAGATAGTTGAAAACAAGAGAATGAGATAGCCTCAAAGTTTGGACACACCCTGTCTTTTATATTAAGGGTTTGGTTCAAAATGGCATCTTTCTCATTTATTTTTTTTTTTCTCTCTACTAGGATGTTTAGTCAACTAGTGTTCTGGTTCAGTCAACTAATCTCACAAGTAGCCTCATTCAGATAAGTCGACCGATCTCACAAGTAGCCTCATTCAATCAACTGAAACATTGACATCAGTCGATCGGTTCTTGCCTTCGGTCAACTGATATCTATTCGGTCAATTGAACCATTGGACGGTGCCAAGTACACTTTGGATCAAATGCTCCAATTCTGCTTAGAACTTGGCCCTTTCAACTTGTATTTATACTTTAAGCTCAAATCTGCATGTTAAAGAAAAAAGGAACACAAATTAAGTATTTACACAACAAAATAGGGACTAAATGACATTGAAACACATATAGAAATACTATATGCATCCTTATCAAATACCCCCATACTTGAACTATTGCTTGTCCTCAAGTAATTTAAATACAACCAATATATTATGTCAATTTATTTTCAGAGAAAATCAAGTGCGTACAATCCTTCAAACTTCGATAAACTCAAGCATCGACCTACTACATATATCATAATCTTCTTGTCAATGTACATAAACAAAGTCAAAGGTAGACACTATTGATCAAAGGCAAACATAAAATTAAGATGGGCTTTCCTCACAGGATTCACTCATTTCACTCAAGTGTTTAAGATTGGTGTTTCACTCATGACTCCCTTTAATAGACTACACTACCAAAGTCTTGCAGATTTATCAATTCTCTGCTATATAAATTACATGCTATCATGGATCAAAAAGGACTTTTACTTAGGGTTGTAATGGGGTTTGGTTTAAGGTAAGGTAAAAGAGTCAAAGGGTAATTCACAAGCATTAACAAAGTGTTAAGTAAAAGGGATACCCAATTATCAATTCTGAGATAAGCAAATGAATACAATGGACTATACTACTCATCAATTACTAATGCTACTACATTTCATTCAACATCAGAAACAAAGGCGTTTTTATTCAACAATGCAGAAACAATGCCAAACCAAAGCAAAAACAAAGATACTTTTCTCTTTTTCTTTTCTTTTTTTTTTGTGCTTTTTTCCTTCTTTCTTCTGTTTTTTCTTTTTTCTCTTTTATTTGAATAATACTAAAAAGGAGGACATAATAGCAGCATATATCAACAAAGCATGAGTAGAAGTAACCCTCAAAAAATCTCAAAATAGAATACAAAAAAAAAGTCGCTAAACATCAAATACTTACTTACTAATTCCTTAAACTTGTGATAGGATAAGGCTAAAGGGTTTTCAAGTTTCAATGTAAGGCGATTAATTCAAACACAAACAAGATAAAAGGCTCAAATGGGTTTGCAATGGAAAATTGAGTTGGTGGGTCATTTAACTAAGGGTTTTAAAACAAAGAAGGCCTTAATCATTTCTATATATAATGCAACTCGTAGTTTCAATCAAGTTTAATGCAAGTTCTGAAGGTAATCTTCCTAGTGGAGCATTACACACAATAAAGAAACATAATAACTATGAAATGCAGTCATATTGGTTCAAAGTCTCACATGTGCTTATATGAAAATCTATCAAAATTTCATGCATCAGCTCATCTCTCAAGCAACAGTTATTGACTAGGTTTATGCAACCAACTACTTCAATCATTCCACATGATTCACCTTCCTCTCAAGTTGCCTAATCCAAATTCAAGCATATAACTCAATTCTCAATCCAACTACTATAACAGAATTTCATGGTTCAACATTGAACATTCATCATAGTTTAAGTGAAAAAATGCAAAAATTTTAGACTGACCCCACCCCCGCACTTATAATGGGCATTGTCCTCCATGTCCTAAATAAATAAAAATATAAGAGGACGAAAACAAAAGGACTCCCTTGGATCAAAGAGGCTAAATGTAGATTGAAAACCAAGATAATAGCTTTGAATTGAAACATTATAGTCTGGAAATGAAAGTTTTCAACTTCCCCCTCGAACACCTAAAAACAAAACAAACCAAAGAAATCAAGTAAAACACTCAAATTAAACAACTAAAAGATAAGAACAAAAGAGACAAATAAACAAAAGAGGGAGATACAGATGGGGTACCTCCCATCAAGCACTTATTTTAGGTCATAAGCCCTTGGCATAATAATGATATCCATTATTGAATGGATGCTTAAGTCCGACAGGTAGCATGCTCAGACTATGTAGGGAGTCTGAAGCAACTTCCTGTAAAGTAGGCTCCCACTTAGCACGATGCCTTAATACTTCTGGGGGGTGGAATCGAATTCTTCATGTTCATACTCCATCGTCCACTCTCCTCTTTAGGCATTACCCTTCTCCCAAAATGATCCTCATAATGGTGCAGTCAATAAGTGTGGAGGATCTACATCCTGCACAACATCTTTGAACTCCATCTTTCTTGCACACAACTCCTCTAAGCAACCACTTTTCCCAAACATCTCTCTCTCCTAATCCTCCTGCCTCTTGTGCTCACTCTTTTTATCTTCTTCTACATCACCTTTCTTTTCTTGATGTAACCTGTGAGGAAAAGGACTAGAAATATAATTAATAATATAAAAAGTAGTATCATGTACCTGGGGAGGTGTGTCATCCTCCATCTCCTTGTCCTCAACAGATTCCTCTTACTCTTCTTCTTCCACTTCTTGATTCAACCTATGAGGAGAAAAACTAAAAATGCAGTCAATAATACTAAATGAAGTACTACTTACCTCAGGAGGTGTGGCATCCTCTATCTCACCTAAGCACATGTCCATTTCCTCAAC
>JAOXYD010255530.1:0-16117 GCA_028565735.1 Pinacopodium congolense
TAAGTTTAACACACACAAACAATACTTAAAACACCTAAAAACAACTTAGAAACATAGTATGAAAACACACTTATCAATGGTACAATATATAGGAGGAAAATTTTAAAAATTTTATAAAATTCAAGGATCAATTTATAATTTTAAAAATTTTTCTGAAACGGTACTAATACAATACTGTACTAGAATCAAATTTTATATTGGTGTCGGTATTGGTATCAAATTTGGTATTTAAAACTTTAGTTCTAGGTACCTATATAATTTTGGGTCTTGGAGATTTATTTTTCATGCTTTTTTAGCCCATATTGTTAAATATTTTCTTAAATAACTGTGTTTAGCCAAATAAAAAATTTCAATGTAACCATAATCTCTATAAACATAAAACAAGTATGTATTATGTGAATTATAGTGAGTCCTATGGTTTTTATGCACATATACACTTAAAGGTTTTCTTTCATAATAAGCTTTCTTAGAATAATGACGAATCTTTAGATATGTGCCAGCGTTGCTCCTATTGTATGGTGTATAAAAATGAATCATGTCATTTTGTCTTATGCCAGGCTTTAAAATCTATGTATTCTTCTTTTGATGAGTTTGGAACTTAAGATGTGAATGGGATGTTCTCTTAATGTTTTGTTGATGCATATAAAGAGCATTGAAATATGTTATACTGCTTTGACTTACATGAGATCGAAATGCATCATGTTGAGTTTGTGTAATTCCATAGAAATTATGCCTATTCTTTCTTGAATGCACTTGCTTCCTAGATTTTGTTCTAGTTTTATACATGAATGCATGATGATTTCTCATATATTAGAATCTAGAAGATGATGTAACATTTTCGTATGATAGTCTGTCTAGGCACATGCTCTTTATACATAACAATAACTACACTCTTAGACTCCACCTTACCATGTAAATTAATCTTCAAATCTTAGTTTCCAACATGAATTTCTAAAAGCTTTATGGTTTCCTTATGTTTAGAAGACAGTTTTTTTCTTTTCAAACTCACGATCCTAAGGCATTCATCTAATTCATCTTAAGAAAGTTTGTCATTGTAATCATCATCATTATTGTTAAAAGAGTTTGAGTTAGAAAGTCCCTCCTCATTATTGGTCATCAAGCACATGTTTTTCACTTTTTCTTCTGATTACTCATTCTTCTCTTCTTTAATTTGATTGCAACTTTATAAATAACCTTTAATTTACACAAAATCTTATTAGTCAATGCACATATAGAAACTTTATTGAAAATATTTCTATCTAATACACAATAAAATATGCAAAGCATCACTATTTAAAGAATAAGTTCCTTATCATTATCATTCTATTTCTCTTTCCCTTTAGGAACTTTTTCCCGATATACTATTTTGGTGGGAATAAAGGTGCCACTAGAAACTATTTTCCATAAATCTATAATTTCACTCATTAGGAAAATTTTCATTCTAATTTTCTATATAAAAAATAATTTTCATCAAAAATTTTTTTGATTTACTTACAAATTCCCTCTCGACTAGATGAAAAACTTAATGCATCTAAATGTTCCATAATAATTTTTACTCATTAATTTTGTTAGTAATCTATATGTAAAAAAGTGAAATTGGGTTTAATACCACTTGTTAGCCCTAATGGCACCTAAGATGATGGGTAAGTTAAGTATTTTAAAAAATGCTATGTTTATGCTCAAGTCTTTTTTTTTTTTTTGGTGATGAATGAAGTCTTTAACCACAATTCAACCTAAAATAATGATGATGATGCCAATTTAAACAATGTGATTCAAATTCAAATAATTCAAGAATAATTGCAAAGAAATTTAATTAAAAGGAGTAAAGGGAAGAGAGTTTACAAACTAATTTTTATAATGGTTTATCTACAACATTTAACTTACATCCACTCTCTAATAATTTGCTAGAAATTTCACTATAAAACTAATCTTCTTATGAGGTAAAGAGGAATCTTACAAAATTTCTTTTCTAAGGGTAAAGAAGAATCCACAAAATCTTTCATCAAATGGATGAAGATTAACCATAGAAAATCTTACTTCAGTGGGTAAAGATTAACCTTTAATTAATAATCTAAAAAAACTAAGGTTCAACTCAAACGTACACAATCTTAATATTAAGCTTAATCAAAAAAAATATTTAAAAGGCTCACTAAAACAAAATGAATGCAACCCATATAAAAACTTTCAAAAAATTTCGAAAACAACTCTTGAAGGCATCACAAAACTTTCTTACAATCCATTTAAGGCATCATGAACCTCTTTAGTAACCTTTTAACCATATATTTATAGTTGCCTTAAGCTTAAAAATATGTTAGATACTTCCTAACTATTAGACTTACCCAAAAAGTAGTTGGAAGAAAGAGTAATCTAATCATTACCTACTATCAACCTCGTTGACCACATCAATAGACTGATTAACTAGACTGCTTAATGTTTGCACTAGTTGACTAGTCAATATGAAAACCAATTTTCTAGATGTTATAGGTCTTTCAAATTTTAAAAACATTCCAAATCAATTTCTTTCATTTGACATTTTTTTTACATAAGTTTCAAAACATCTCTAAGCTAATTTTTAACACCAAGGATATTTTATTGAAATAAAAACTCAAAATATCTTAGCCTATGAATCTTTACGCACATTTTCAAAATTTTTAAAAA
Organism: Pinacopodium congolense; assembly: GCA_028565735.1. Classification (NCBI taxonomy): domain Eukaryota; kingdom Viridiplantae; phylum Streptophyta; class Magnoliopsida; order Malpighiales; family Erythroxylaceae; genus Pinacopodium; species Pinacopodium congolense. Next base: position 2,659 of record JAOXYD010255530.1, read on the forward strand.
CTTCCAAACTTTCTAAAATTTTACAAACTTCCTAAAATCAACTTTCTCATAAAAACTGGACTCCCTCAATTTTACAAACTTCATCAAAGCCTTTTTAATGATCAAAACTAAATTAAAAACTTAAAATACCTTGATTTATAAAACTTTATACACAATTTTAAATCATATGTAATTCAAAACCTTTTAAAAAACATTCCAAAATTTTTCAAATACATCAACACCATTCTTTTCAACAAAACTTAACTCAAACACACTAAAAAAAATTCTTAAAAAATATTAATACAATAAAGGGCTTTCTTTAAGTTCCTCCTGCTTGTAAAACGCTGTATGCAAATACCTAATATGCAAGACATGCAAACTCTTAAGCCCTTAAAAACATTAAGATGACTAAGGGAAGATTTACATACAAAGATACATAGATATACCTATTCAATATTTTTCTTTGTTTTGATCTTTATCCATCCTTTGATCTTTATTTTAATGCTTAATTTACTATTCTCATTTTCTTCATGAAACATCATTTTTGGGCTCCCATGTGTTCTCATGTTCATCACCCCAAATCTTATCTTTCAAATTAAATCAATTAAGTAAATAATTAACAAATTTATTTTATCATCATTAAAACTATAGATTAGAACTTCCTTTGGTTTAACACTTTTTATCACCGTTGAAACTTAAGGTTCTTAAGAAATACTTAAATATAGTTTTGAATTTTATTATTCTATGAACTAGAATGGAAAATATATCACCATGTTATTGAGAATAGCTTGTCGATGTAGATTTGTGACCTAGGAATTAGGTTCATGAACTTGGGATTGGATAATTTAAGTCTAAAGAGAAATAGGGTTGGGAGAGGTAGGGTTGAGTTGAGTCAGTTTGGATTAGATAAATTGATGGGTTATACATGTGGATAACTATATGTGCAAATTTGGTCATGTGGATGTTAACATGTCATTTTTGTTAGTTGCATCAGTAGAAAAAAAAAAGAAATTGATCTTTTAATTTGAGTTAAATGAGCTTAAAAAACTTGTTCACTAAATTAAAAAATTTTAACAATCGGGAATTAAAGTGAAAATTTCAAAAAGTTTAGGCATTAGAAGATTTATTAGTCCTTTTATAAAGGGAATGCTAAGTATCAATGCATAAGAAGATAAATGTTTAATGATAATAGTGACTAGAAAACCAACTTGAAGAAATGCAAAAAGATTAGGCATAGTATAAGTGATAGTGGGAAAATTGTAGGCTGACATTCATTTCCCATCACTCACACAACTATTAGGAAGATTTAAAGGCATATAATCTTATCCAATTAATCTCAAAAGAATTTGGGATGGATAACCATGCATGCCAATAGAGAATAACAACATTAAATAGGAATTTATTAAACTAGTCACATCCTTGGAGATAAACACAATAGGTTTATGCAATTTATGTAAAGAAAAAAACTTTCCATTATTTAATCATACATGGGAAAATGATTGTGCAAGAAGACAAATTAATTACTACACCTACCAAAGTAAGAAAATTGACATGTAAAGCTAGCTTAAGATACAATAATGGATTGCTTCCCTAAGGGTTACAACTTGTACTCCTTCCCAAATAGTTTGCATCTAAAACCAAGCCTTTCAACATTAACATAAATAAAAAAAGGTCAATTTAACCTTAATATTTATATTTAAATTTAAGTTTGTTCTTAAAATTTCAAATCATTCAAAGTCAGCTCTAAGATTCTAAATATGTTTAATATCCATAATCAAGTAGTCAAACTTAAGCCTTTGACTTGAGAATTTTAGATTTGACTATAAGTACTAGCCAAATAATTCGTGTGTATTAGCTGGACATTAATTTCATCAACATACCTCTTGATAGAATTCTTAAAATTTAAATTAGGGCTTTGCACATGCTTAATCCTCTTTATTCAGATTAAACAAATGGTCTATATATAGTAAATGTAGTGTGTGTGACAAGTTGGCATTATTAATTTTTGTTAACCTGACAATAACAATCCTATTAATTATTATGGAAATTTAGGCATAAAGTAGGGATTTTACGTAATGGAAAATTAAAATTTTTTTTAAAGAATAGAAAGGTCTTGTAATATAAACCCTTGTCTTGAAACAAATTTGAATCGCTTAAAATCATTATAAACATCCTTCCAATGTCATTTAAAAAATTTTTAATTTTCAAATTTTGTGAAGTAAAAGAGTGAATATTGAAGTTTTCCCAAATCTCACCAAGTGTAAAGAAAACTCTTTTATCTATTGGTACATCCCTCATTTATCCTTTGTGTACCTTTTTCTATTGAGATGTCAAGTTATAGTATTGAAATTTTTGGGAAGGAGTTTAGAGCATTTTAAGTGTATAATAATAGTGATTTAATAAAGGGGGTAGAGGAGAGGCAATGTAGGTATGTAAGAAAGATTAGGGTTAGCAATTTTAAAGGAATGGGAAAGAATTTCTTCATCTCTTCCTATATAAAAATTAATTGTCCTTTTTCCTCGAAGAAAGTTGGCTATATCAAATCTTAAAAAATAAACATATATTACGATAGTTTCAAATGTAAGGTGAGTCTTCACTTAATTGATTTATGCCACCAAAACTTAGAGGAGATAGGTCTATCACTTATCCAATTTCATCCTACAATTGATATCTCATTTTCTCTTTCCAAGTAACTTGTTACTTGAAAAAAAAAAGGGTTAGATTTTCCTCCTATTGTTTCACAAAAAGTTTAAGTTAACTTCAATTGCTTTGTATAATACTATTTTGAACCCTAAAATTTACAAAATAATTCTATTGGCACCCTAAACCTTAACTCCATTAAGTTTCTATGAATTACATATTACAAGGCTATTAATGCACAACATTTGGTATGAAAACTTAGCAAAGTTGTCCTAATAAGATGACGAGATGAAAATTTTAAAATTAGAAATAACTTGAAAATAATATTTTAGATCATTTTTAAATTATTAAAACCTTTGAGATATTATAATAATTATTTTAAAATAAATAAAAATCAATTTTTGAAAAAAAAATCAATTAAACCCAACATGTTTTTGAAATCCCCTTTTCTCTTTTTCTCATTTTCTCCACCTGACTATAATTTATTTTTAGGAATTTCTATTTAGGTAGTGTGGATAGTTATTTTATTTTATTTATTCTCTGATTTGGCATCCTCTAAACCATCCCCATTATGGGGGTAGATACTTTTTCCTTATCCACAAGCCTAGCATGCCTGCAACCTTTGATTTTGATTTCTTTTTGTTACTCTTTATTGAAGGTGCATTTGATACCTTTTATGTATCCATATCACCACCTTTATTTCTAAAACTTCCAATTGTAGCATTTCATCATATTGATGTTCTTTCAAAGTGTAACTCCCTTGTATAGAAATGAAACCACTCATAGACTTGCTTCTTGAGTTTCTCCCCAAAAAGAATAGTATATCTTAAATGTGATGGAGCATTTATTTGCTAAACAACAAGTCATGTATCCCTTATTTTTAGTAGATGCTTAACTTATAAAAGATGAATGGAAAATCAAACCACACTTCAGGTGTCCTCGTGGGTTTTTAATACCTTGAAAAGGGCAGGGCCTTTTCAAAACCAAGAAACAGTAATATAATGATGAACTCACATAAGCCTAGCAAAGTTATGGTTTAGGGTGTAAATAGCATTAATTTGTAAATTTTAAGGTCTAAAGTGGTATTGTAAATAACAATAGGAGCTAAAATATACCTTTTATAAGACAAAAAGGGTAAACCACACCTTTTTCCCTTGAAAAAACATTTAACCATCCCTAGAGCATTTTAGGGTTTTACAATAAATCAAATCTTTAATCAAACTTGTTAACTAGTTCAACCTAAACTCCAAACCTTCAATGATCTTAATCAAACCTCTTAAAAGGACCTATTGATGGAAAAACCATTTCCTATTCATATCTTTAATGGATGAAAGTACTTGGAGTTTTAAGCAAACCTATAGGGAACTGAAATTATATTTCAACAAAAGGAAAGGTTAGAAGTGCTTCTAAACTTTTGGATAAAAAAATTGATGGATTTTAAGGATTTGCTTCCTCTAAAAGATGAGTTATTGGAGAAAAACCTTTTGATGAAGGATAGCATTATAGATACATATACTTATAAGTTTTTTGTTTATAGATAATTACTACAATTTATATAGGTAGTTTGAGAGCTAACCATTTAGTATGTGCTTTTATAGGGATGTATCTAAACAAACTTGCCTTTATTGTTATGTAATAAAGATGAAGCCTAAAATATATGAAAAAAGTGGTACTAAAAGGCAAGTTATGTTGGTCATATGGTTTGCATTAATTTAGAATTAGATCAACTAAAATAGGCCCCAAAGTGACTATAGAATACCTTCAAGACTACTTATCCTACTTCATATTCTTAACCCACTGCCTTCAAAGCCAAAGGAAATAATATCAACCATAAGGATAAATTATTCATTCTTAAGTGGACCATAAAGAAGTAGACTTTATATTTGATATGATGGAGCTAGAGTCTAAGTCCATAAGGGCATTATGTTGCTTGAAGATATGTGTAAGCCTTAATGGCATTTACAAGAAAAGTGAATTAGGTGCTTCAAAAAAATTTTAAACTAACCAACTAAGCCATTTTTTTATGAATATGCAATCCTAAATCCATAATTTACCCTAAATGTGATGAATGATGATGTCAATTATCAAATATAAATATGAATAAAGAACACAAGCATTAAATATAAATAGTAAAGGACTGAAGAGTCAAAAAATTGAATTTGTATAGTGGTTCAGTTAGAAACCTTAGCCCACATCCACTCTTTAACTTCAAATTAGAAATTTTAATAAAATCATTCTTTTTAAGGTAATGAGGAACCCTTACAAACCCAATCTTCTACGATGAAGAGGAACATCCTATAAGTCTTTCTTAAAGATAAAGATCTTTACAATCCAATCTCATTCTTAATAAAATTAAAAAGCCCCTTTTAAAAAATAATTACACCTTAAATGGTGTTTCACTTGAAAATTTAATAACTCAAGCTTAGAAACTAATTGATATGAATGTTCTTATTAAAAATCTTCTTGAAATTTTTGTAAATAAATTACAAAAAAAATCTTGTTGGATTAAGAACACAAAAATCAAACTTTAGCTCAAAACGAAAAAACATACACCAAAGCCTCAATAATAAACACATTAAATGTTTCTTCTACTTTCAATACGAAAACATTTCTAAAAAATTTATAAATATCATTTTAAAACACTTGGAATCTCTATTTATAATGTTCCTAAGCTCAAAATAACATTATTTATCAAACTAGATTGTATTATTAAATTAGCCATTAGACTCCAAAAACTAATTATTACACGTTTGACAGTGCGGATAAGGATTGACCTTAACGACACTATTCACCTAATCATTATAATAGTACACAAATCTTGAACTACAATAACATCATTGATATTGTCATTACTATGAAACTCTTAAGAACTTGACCAAAATAGTTTGATACACTTCTAATTATCGAAAGCTTAACTTAAACAAGTTTAAAACTGTTCTCTAAAGTAATTTTAGTGATCAAGATGTTCCATTGAATCCAAAAACTTAAAGTGTCTTGATCCATGAAATTTTAAGCTTATTTTGAAACTTTTTCAATTAAAGCTTAATTTCAACCCACTTCTAAACTATCCTAAATCATTTCTTTCACTTTAAAACAACTTACACAAGTTTCAAATCACCCCTAAGTGATTTTAAGTACTAAGACATGTATATTTAAACTAAAATACAAAATTTGTGTTGCTAGTGAAAAATTTATGCACTTATGAAGAACACTTTTGAGCCCTTAAGGCTATTGAACTTCAAGTAAAATTTATAAATAAAATTTAAACTACCAAACTTAAGTTCTTGAAGTTCCCAAGTTTCATGATCTTGCTTTTTGCCTAAATTAGTCTTCAAGTCCAAACTTTTCACTTCAAACTATCATTGTATAGTCTTTCAATGGACCTATCTTTAAAACCTTTCACCATAAAGTAAATTGTTAGTAATAACCATGTTTTGTTGTCATCCAATTAATATTGGAATCTCCCTTATTTAAAAAATAGGAAATTGGTGGAGAAGAACCATTAGGATACTATGCATTGCCAAACCAATGTAAACATATCAAAGGTAAACTTTCTTTAAAATTAAGTTTAAAAGCTTAAGAAGAACCATTGGGAGACTATGCATTGCCAAACCAATGTAAGCATATCAAAGGCAAACTTTCCTCAAATTCAACTTTAAAAGCTTGAGATTCTTGAACATTATTTTTTACGGACTCTTACCACCTAATCAATTTATAATGAGAAAGTTAATGTTGAGATGAACATGGTCTCTTGGAGTAATGCTAAAATGGCTAGACAATAAGAGAAAATGATGAAGGAGCTAAAATAGAATTTTTCTAAAAAGGAGGATATGAGAAAACACATTAAATCCCTTGATACAAAAATATGGAATTTGACTACATGCTGTGAAATGCTTGACCTTAGTGCTCACAACTAAAATAAGTAATTTGTTAGAAACGAGTGCAAGGTCAATGTATGTTATGATTCACTAAATAATAAGTCTTCTGAGATCTAAAATTATGACAATATGATGATATCAATTATCAGTGGATTAATAAATAAAAGATCTTATTAAATTAAAAAACCTAAACTTGCCTATTGATAATATAAACATAAGTGACTTTTTAGCTATAAAATATGACCTTAAGGCCATAATTGAGAAGGTTGAGTATGCATATATTTTAAAGGACTTAGTGGCAGCTTTAAAGATGAGGTATCTAAAAGATAGAGACTCTATGCTTTTGAAGTGGCTCATTCAGCGTTGTAATAATTTTGTTTTATAAACTTATATCTCTTATAGAGGTAAATATTGAGTGTTAGACTTGTTTTTTAAAAATAAAAGCCTTCATTTTAGATTTTGTTTTTGCATACATCTTGCATCTATCTTGCTAATATGTTTGCTTACATTTTATGGATGTTTTTACCTTTTTAATAAGTAAATTAAGACTTATGACAAGTCTTGGAGACAAGATGGATGATATGCAATCATTTGGACTTATGTTAGATTTGTTAATAATAATTTTGATTCTTTGTAAAGGTTTGGCCTTATGATAGGCTCATCATAAGATGATTTGGAACTTTGTATTGTGTTAAACTTTGGAAACCTTAAATAGAAAAGAAACAATTTTGGAGAAATTATAATTCACATTATGCAACTTTGGATGAAAACTTTTGAAAATTATAAAATATATTAATGAGAATAATAAGACATAAATTATAGGAAAAAATTCTAATAGTACAGCTTAAGTATTATTTGTTCCATTTTCTTGTTAGCCTATTGCCATCAAGCTCTTTAACTTCATAAGTTTGAAAGGCTACATTCAATTTAGGGCGAGCTTTCCTTTTACGTTCATTTTGTCTGCTGAATTGAGGGTGGTTCCACCTTTATTTTGACGAAAAATGGTATTACTAATGGTTTTTTATTATTTACTATGTTTAAAGGAAAGATAGGTGTAATGTGATATATGTTAGTCTTAGAGTGGAGAAAGAGTGGAGAAACACATTTTGGAGCTTACATTAAAGCACTGGAGCAAAAGTGGAGATGGATAAAGGCCAAGATGGAAATAGAAGCATTGGATCTAAGGTTAAGTTTACTTGAAATTAAAATGTTATGTGTGTAAGTCTTGTTTAAGTATCTTCTTGATCTTTCCATAGTGTTAAAGAGTTTACATCATGCACATTACATTCATGATTAATGATTTTCATATAAGATGCATAATCAAGAAGAGTTGGATGTGATTTTTGTATTTGAAGATCCTTTTAAATGAATGATTGTTTATTATGTGAGTTTGTGTGAGTGAAATAAATTAGTTATAATTAATAGGATAATTTATGAAATTAAAATGAGTTAATGAAAGTGATCGTGTTAAAGAATATACAAAAAGATGAAAGTGAAAGTTTGATAATAAGTTGTTAAAATTAAGTCATGTGATTATGATAAATTATGTGAATATGTGTTATAAAATGTTATAAATTGATTAGGGCAATTTGAATATGTTAAGAAGTTTTGATTAATATTATAATTTATTGAAATATGTTGGAATGTGCAGAAATGAGTTAAAAATTGAATTGGAGAAACTAGTTTAAATAGTGGACTATTCAATTAATAAAGGAAACTAGTCGACTAGTACATGTACAAGTCGACTAGTCGAGGTATAAATTATGCTACAATGGTCAAATTACAATAGTAAAAATGAATTAATTATTTTGGAACATTAGAAAATAGTTATAGATGATTAGGTGGGTATTTTTCATCTATAAATAGATATTTTGCATATGTTATTTTCATCCAACAAGTGTAACAAATATTCATACCGGAGATTTGAGCGTTGTGAGCTTTGTTTGTGAGTTTTTTTGGTGAAATTAGGTATGTGTTTTATATGAGTTTTGACAAGTTGTGAGCTTCATTATTGAATTCATTCATAAGTAGTATATGAGCCCTTAAAACACCTTAGGTGGTTAAAAAGTGAGATATTTTTAGGGTATTTTATGAGAATTGTGTACTTTTAGATAGTGTATTTTATAAGGTGAAAATATTAAGAGTGAAAGTTATAAGGGGTTATCCTAGAGTCTTTTAAAATAGGATAATGTCGTGAGAAGTTATTCTTGAATCTATAAAAAAAGAAGAGTGCTTGTAAAAAAATTACCCCATAGCTTTATGAAAAAGGGATTTGTATTTGATCTTGTGATAGTGAAAATTCTCAACATCTTATTGGGAAGAGGATGTAAGAGAAAGTGGATATCTCTAAACCTTTATAAATTGGTTTTCCTTCTTCTCTTCCTTATTATTTTATTTTAAATAATTAATTTACAAGTTATTTACATTATTTATACAATTGTTTAAATTAGTTATATATTTGTTAATTAGCTTTCACATATTTTAGAAATTTTAGTGAATTAGGAATTAAATTATAAAATTGTTTAGCTTCCACATAGTAGAAGAGTTTGTGAACCTAGGATTCATTAACTTGGTAGAATTTTTAGAGAACTTAATTCATCCCCCTTAGATGGTATAATTCCAACACTGTCTATTATTCTTGTTCTTCTTAAATCAAAACTTCCTACACCTAAAACCTGTGTTTTTATTTTCTTCATATTGAGGGTAACTTTACTCTTCAATGAAAAGAGGCATTCCTTAAGGTAGCTCCCTCTCCTCGTTCCTTAACCAAGTATAGCTCATTTTGAAGATTACTTGCATTATGTTCTTCATTAAAGGTGGATAAGCAAAAGTTTAGAGATCTCATATTAATAGGACTAAGTGTCTTAATTCTAAACGGTAAAGTAAAAGGGATTCTACCATGGATTTCGTCATGGTAGTTTTGTAGGCCTAAAAGACATTATGTAACTTCTCAAACTAATAATCCTTAGATTAACTTACCCTCTTTTTCACTCTTACATTATTGATTAATTTGTCACCTTTAGTAGTAGACCATCAGATTGAGGATGTACTTCTAAAGAAATTTCTTGTAATTTCTTTCAATTTGAAAATCCTTTTGAAAATATTACTTATAAATTATAGATTATTATTTATAACCATTGAAATATAAACTTTATATCCATAAATAATGTAGTTATGATGATCTATATCACATTCCATGTGCTTTTGCAAAGGTTTCTACCTTAAACTAGTTTTTTTGAAGTAATCATCAGCCATAAACATAAACCAATGTTATATATCTATTCCCTACTAAGAAAATGGCACAACGCTAAAAATTGGCTTGTAATCTATAACTGGGTGATGATGGTGGCAAGTATGCCTTTATTAATTATCATATACCTTTACATGTTCACAAAAATCTTTCCTCAATGTTTTCTAAAGACATCTAACCCTCACATTATATAGACTAGAATAATAATTCTTTAATAGGTTTTATAGGATCATTTATAGACTTCCCTTAAGATATGATGTGCTTCTATCAAAACAACGTATGTCCAATAAGGTGTCATAAGAGATCACACATATAACTGCCCAGTATTATGGAATATATTGCATACCTTCATATGACCTTTCCTTTTTCTTTTTAAATATAACTTAAAGCCATGGATCTTTAATCTTCCTCACCTTCCATTAATTAAGACATAAACACTTCCTTAAATATAGGATTACCTATTAATTTTAAAAAAATTCTTAATATATGGACTCCTTTAGCACCCTTTTTTGACAATTTGTCAACTAGCTAGTTTTCCTTTTTGAAATTTAATCAAATTTATCTTTATCCTATTAGTAGCATTTTGAAGCAACCCCTATATCTTTGCATCACATCAACTTTCATTCAAATAATTGACAATCTATTGGTAGTCTTGTTTTGTTAAGAGGTTAGAGATATGCAAGTCTTTTACTAGTCAAATTGTATAGTAAATGGCTTCATATTCTTCTTTGTTAATTGGTTCTTGACTTGTATTCTACAGTTCATTCACACGTGTTGGTCCCTAATCTAAAAAAAAAGAGTGGATGAATAATTTCTACAAACTTTGAAGTCTATTTAAATGCTAATGAATAAATTGATTATTTTAATGAATGATTAAAACAATCATATATAAAAAAAGCCACAATAATAATGATATGGGTCAAATTGACTGTGTTTTTAATGAATATTTTTTAATATTTTAACTCTAATTTTATGTTTATATGTTTAATTTATACTTGGAATTATTTAATTTGTAGGAAATGGAGATTAATTGAAGAATAATGAAAAATGGAAGTAAGTTGGCCACTTTCTAGGAGCTATATATGGATCTGGAGAGACCTCCGTATAACTCCCAAGACCCCTGTATATTGACTGCATCACCAGTAGTTATACGATGGTTGCCAGCCAATTGTATACTTTCAAGTCAACCCACCATATACCTAGTAGCTAGATGTATCTCCACCAAATCTCTAATATTACAACTGAGGCATTTCTTCCATTAATTCCTTTGTCTGGTAAGGACCAAGTGGGAGGTTATTGAGCTCTAGAAATGTGAAAAATATAGGAGAGCTGGATAATAAGCAAGAGATCAGATATGAAAAGTCCTAAGTTTTCTTTAGCTTCTCTCTTAGGAGTTCTTAGCGTTCTTAGGCTTCAAACACTTGCATTTTAATTTCTGAGTTGTTTTTTGAGCTACAAATTGTTGGAGCTTGATGTTAAGATCCATATCTGAGCCTAGAAATTATCTAGGGGTTTCTTTAACTTAGATTATTTTTATTATACTCCTATTTTCATGATTAATTAAAGATATTGCAGTTAAGCTTATGTCTATCTATGTTCTTTGAATTTCATACATGTTTATTGTTGATTAAGTGTTGTTATGGAATTTAAATCAAGTTAAGGAGTATGTGAATCATTTAGGAGTGGTCATTGGGTGTTTTGTAACTTCTAAATTACTTGTATTAAGATTAATCAAAGTATGTTGCTTAAGATGTATGTTATGGTTACTTTGATCATTATGTGTGGTTGATTCGATTTTTAACAAAAGAATAGTATATAAATGAATTAAGAGAGCTTTTTTGAATGATTAAGGGTTTGATTTTTGTTTATTAAAGTATGAAAATCTGTTTTAAGCTGGCCACTTAATAATGGATTAAAAGATGATTTAAGACTTAAGAAATCAACTTACGTTGGAAAAATCAATAAATAAAACAAATCAATCATTGAATGACAAAACCTAATTTTTTGTGAGAGTTTAAGTTCTTAGATTGTGGATCCAAAAGTTAACTTCTTAAACTTAAAGTCTATTAACTTAAACCATATATTTGTCTTAATTTTGTGATGATACTCTAAATCAACCTTTAAAAATGTTGATTGCTAAATTAATTCATTAAAAACCTAATCCTTAGTTAATTTTCACAATTTGGTAATTTTTGGGAATTTTTGAAAACAATTTAGAAATCAAAATTGCATTGTTTGAAGTAAGGTACGATGAATTAGCAATTTTTGTCTTTTTAATTAATCATTTGGAATTTTCTAGATAATTGTAAACTAATTAACCTAATAATTATAATTTTTCCCTGTGACACTAACACTTGGGGTCTTACAAACACCCCATTATATTACTTGATTAACAAGTGTACTTGCCTACATGTTGGTTAATTTCAAGGTACAAAAGTATCCAAATCTTAACTCTCCCAACTAACAACAACAACTAATAGAAAAGAATATGGAAAGAGAGATAAAAATAATTTATAGTGATTGAAGTAATAACCATTAACTATGTCAAACCACTTAGCTCCAATTAGGAATTCACTATTATCTTCTTTAATAGATGAAGAGACTTTTCATACATGCATCTTCCTTTAAGTGAAGAGGAATACTTTTATATCCTCCTTTCTTGGGAAAAGAAATCATTTATATATTTTCTTTACCAATTGCATATAAATCATTGATAAATTTCTATATTCACATTCATTTATCCCATTTAATTTATGCCTTTCTAAATTCCTTAAGTATTATAAAAATTTTCTTTGAAAAATCTGGTTAACTACTTCCTTATTTTATAATAGGCCATCAGACTTCCATTATTGGTTTAAAGCTTTATAAATCCTTTTTCTTTAACTTCTTCTTTATCTTTCCTTAATAAGTTAGAATGAAACTTAATCATTTTATCAAAATTTCATCCAATAGTAAGTTATCTTTCTTTGTTTAAGGTGAAAAAGAACATCAGCGATATTGTTGTTTATTATTTCTCACCATAGTGAGCTTTTTATTTTTAATTTAATTTTTATCTAAGTTTTCATTTTGTTACCTTTTAACATATTAATTTTTCTCTTTTTTTGACTGAAAGTCTAATTTATCCTCTAAGTTTAGCCAACATTAAAAAAAGACCCTAACATTTCATTATTTTCAAATAAGACCTTAACATTTGTCAAAATATTCAAAAAAGTTCTTTTCATTTATAAAATATATAAAAAAACTCTAACCCTAACGGAACTTTATTTCCATATCTTCTCCCATTAAAGTTTGTTGATATGACATTTTATTTTAGGTTTTATACTACATTAGAAAGTTAACATAGCATAAAAATCTTGTTTATGCGGGTTTCAAACTCTAAATCCCAAATTTTTACATAAAAATTGAATAACTTTTGTTATCCTTATTTACTGTTTTCTTAATTGTATCCCATTGGCATCTTTCAATAGGAATGTGTTAAGACACGATGTTCATAAAACATAAAATATGTGTTCATAATGACAACTACTACTTTAAATTTCCTTTTTAAGTATTTTAATTTCTATGAGAGTAAGAGCTCTTGTATTTCTTACTATAATAAATATAACGTTGACTTCATATGCTTTACAGATCTCTTATTATAATAAATATTATGTCAATTTCATATGGTTTACATATGAAAGATTTGTAGTAATCTCTATAGAATGTCTTGTTG
>JAOXYD010255541.1:0-29724 GCA_028565735.1 Pinacopodium congolense
GTTAGAATGAAGCTCAAGTAATGATCAAGCTTGAGAAGCTTGAAGATCAAGAGAAGGAAGATCAAGTAGTTTAGAAAGAACTTAGGAAAAGGGCTTAAAGTGTAAATGTCTTAAACTTGATCTTAGTCAATGCTTGAAAAGGGCTCTCACATTTGCATGATCATAATTGCATATAAACATATAGGATTTGAATTGTAGTTTTAGTGATTACTTGAACTTGATTGTGGCTTTGACATTTTAGTAATTAAATTTGAATGACATTTAGGCTATATGTTGCATAATTAAGTTGGATTGTGAGTAATTGATTTAATGTGTGTTTATTGATACATTTAAGTGCATTAAAATATTGCTTAAGTGTTGCTTATGTATGTTTGAATTTCTTTGAACATCTTTGTGTTATGAACTTATGATGTATGAAGTGATTAAAAAGGTTTTAAAGTTGGTTAAAATAAAAAGTTTTCATAATCAAGGCAATTATTATATTTTGAATTGATTGAAATGTTTTGATGATTTAAACAGTCTAGAATTATGCTTTAAAACTTAATTGAAGTATTGTTTAATGTTAAGAATTTTTTTGGAAAGTTTTGGAGCGGGGTGATCTTCATTAACAGCACCCTGTTGAAGGATCATTTATCCCCCTTGTCCAGGAGCATCAACGACGGTGTGTTCTATGAACAACGATGACGTTGATCAGCCTAGAGGGCGCCGTTGAAGGATCAGACTCTATGGGCTAGTTTTTTATTTCGGACTAAACAACTTTTTAGCCTCCCAGATAATTATTTTTTGTTTCTAATGACTCAAAATCTCTCCCAACTTTATATATAACATTCCTAAACTGTTTTAACAACTTTAGATGCCTTGAAAACAACATTACAAAGATCAAATCATCATACTCTCAAAGCTTTCTTTATTTTCTGTACAACCTTTATTCAATTCATATTTTGAAATTTTAAATCAGTTTGTTATGTTGTAGATTTTATGTTTCTAGTTTGTTTAGGTATAGAAGAAACTCAAAAAGCTTTCAATTGATCTTTTGATTCATTATTTCGTTTACATTGAGCTTTCAAAGATCAACATACCAAAACTGTCTCTGTTTTGGTTAAATGTTTATGAACTTCTGTGTTCTTCAATTTTGAGCTTGCAAAACTATTTTTATTGATTCAAAATTACTACAGACGTTTTGATTAAGGTCTCAAGAGTGCATAGGATCTTTTACTTCAATTTTTAAGCACTCAAATCGCATGTTTGAGCTCAAAGAACCTAGACTGCCCAAAACTATCAAGTTTTCTATACAACACCTTTAAACATTTCAATTTTAAGTTTTAATCAGTTTCTGGGTGTGCAAATTTAATGTTATCAGTTTTCTTAAGGTACTAGGAGTGTGCTAGTATTTTTGTTTCTATTTTTGAGTGAGTATATTATTTTTTTGAGCTTATTTTTTTCAGGTAACTCAAAACTATCAAAGTTTGACAATTTAACTTTAATCTTGATTTTGTTTATTCGATTAATATGTAAAAATTGTGTTTATCATGGAAATTGATTGTTAACTAATTAATTAATGCTCTAGTAGGTTGGTTGCATTTAATTTGTATCATTTGATAGATTAAATTCATATGTTCAGAGGTTGGAACTCTTAAGACTACATATTTTGGACAGATAGCATGTTTGAGTGTTTAATCTAATTATATGATAGTTTAATCACGTTTTTATTGATTAAATTAAATTGTTCATGATCTATTAAAGTATTAGGAGGCTTGAAATAATTCTGGTTTGCCTCTAGATTTTTTAGAATTGAATTTATTTATTGTGCATTAGAGAAACACCATAGAAGGTGTGTTTGGTGACTTAAATTGGGGGAATTAATTTGTATTAATTGTTGTTGTGGTATAGGTTGCTCTTTGCCTTTAAAATAGATTTGGTAGGTTGCTCTTCACCTAGGATAAAGAAGATTTGGATTGTATTAATCCTTATTTGTGAATTGGATTAGTTTAGGCCTTAATTGTGCATTGAACATTCCATATTGCATTTGTTGGTTTTGAGCCCTTATCTCGTGTTGATTTTGATCAAGGGTGTCATAAGCTATATAAGCTTGGTTTAAAACTCAAAGGAACTTAGTTTAGGGGCTGTCCATGTGGGACAAAAATTATAGAATTTGGTTGTAGTTGTAAGGCTCCTCTTTGCCATAAAAGATTGTTATACGTGTTACTCTTCACCCATTGAAGTAAGATTGTGATAGGTTCATCTTAACCTTGAATCAAGATTGTAAAGGTTCCTCTTGGCCTTAAAATCAAAATTGTTGGATAGGTTCCTTTTGCCTTGAATCAAGATTGTGTAAAGGTTCCTCTTGGCCTTTAATCAAGATTGTTATAAAGGTCCCTCTTGGCCGTTAATCAAGATTGTTGTTTGTGAATTTCCAACAAGTAGTTGGAGAGAGGACGTAGTCTATCTTTGGGGTAGGCGAGCCTCTATAAATCTTGATGTTATTCTCTTCCTTATCTCTTTTAAATTTATGCATTTGTGTTTGTTTTATTTTTGTTTAATATTGGTATAAATTTGGCATTCCATTTTAGGTTGAATTTTGGTTTAGAAATTGCATATAATTAAAATTGGTCTAAGGTATTTAAAGTGTTTTATTTTCGCAAGAATTTTTAAACACCCAATTCACCCCCCTCTTAGGTGCCATAGGGCTAACAAAAATCATTGATGATATTTTGGTTAAGATTACATATATATTTTTCTCGTAGACTTTTAATTCTAAATATGAAAAATGAACCTGAGATCCCTCTAATTCTAGGAAGACTAGCTCTAACCACTACAAGGGCTTTGATTGATGTGTATGAATGTAAATGAACTCTTAGGGTTAAGGGATAAACATTAATCTTTAATATTTCTAGCATAGTGAAGCATTTTTATGATAAGAATCATAATTATTCTTATTTAGATGTGATTAACATCAAGAATTTTAGTGGTCCAAAGCACAAGAAAATACAATATTCGTCAAGGCTAAAACTCATTATAAAGATAAGCAATAATCACCAAGGAATGGAGGAAGAGCCCACCCTTCAGTAAAATGAGCTTTAAGAATGGTATCATGGGGAGTGTAAGAAGTCTAGGAGTTACATTGGGATGCTTGAAGAACTAGGCATAAAAAAAAACTCTATTAAGGTCATCGAGCTAATGATGTTAAACTAGCACTATTTAGGAAGCAACCTAATAAAATTTTGTGTTTTTATAGTCATATAGTTCCTTTCAATTTTTAGGTTTATTTAAGTTTTGGTTTTTCATTAATTTCGTCATTTTATATGTATTGCAATGTTTTTGTGTGTTAGGCTTGAAAAAGGATAGAAGACAAACCTAGCTTATGTTGCATTTAAGACACTTAGGGGACATTAAGTTAGTAGGTAAACAACAACCCATGATGACATCATTATGCATTATTTTTAGCAAGCAAGGGAATATTCTAACGATTGTTGGTAAACACATCTAGACATTTTTTTGAGTGTATTTTGGCACATTGATGCATGACACATCTTCTTCACACAAAAGGCCAGCTTACGACACATTGCGATTCACTACAATGAACAATTCTGATTGGTTTGAGGCCTACCAAGCTAATCTCATTATAATAGAGAGGGTAATTGTCTCAAAGGTCAAGGTAGAGTTCACGATTGAGAATGCATTCTAAATGCCTGGATAGGGCCTAATCCTACACCTCGATAGCCTCTATTTTTTAACCTTGGTATGCAAGTTCTTCTCCAATGTTAAAGATAAAGGCGAAGAGAACATCATTAAGATCAAGACATCCATTCGAGGTACCCCTATTCACCTCAATCATATATATTTTTCTACTCTATTAGGTATGCCAGACAAGAGGATGGTTTACGAGCACCAGTGTGACACTGCTTTAATGTTGGACTAAGTTCTATTAGATCTAGATTTTAATAACGATGCAGCTCATCGTGCCCTCGACATTTTGTGAGTTAATAATGGGCATGCTTACCTTACATCACATCTTGGCACCTAAAAGTGGACCGTCATCACCCTACTCTCAACCAATGTTTAGCCTTAAGCTAGTGGGCTCAATGAGGTACAATTCAATGACTCCTACTTGTTAATCACACAATTCATGTATCAGGGTCATTAGATGGAATCTATTGGTTAGTTTCACTATCATATATATGAGGAATGTAGTGCATTATAATCATAAAAAGAAGGTAATGTGCTTCCCACGATTGATCTCGAAGATCTTGACTGATTGAGATGTCAACTTTAGAGAGGAGTCCCATGTGCATCCCACTAACACCATCACATTTTAATCAATTAAAGTGTGGGAGTAAAGGCATGTTTAAGGTCAATGGAGGAATTTATCTTAGCAATCATTGTGCACTCACAAGAGACTAGATGACTTGATTACTCTGAGACCTAATTATGATGCATCTAAGGGCCCTACTGAGGAGACTTCTGAGTCATCACAGCATAGCGCTCCTACTTCAGTTACTCCTAGACCATCAACACCTCCTACTCCATCCTCCAAGATCTCCCTATCCACCATTCATACATTATTGCTTAACATGTAGCACCAAATATAGTAGCAGCATGAATAGGTCTAGCAATAATTTACTCAGTTATGGGATTACCTGAGATCATCTAGACCTAGTATTGAGCCATTACAAGAGTGGTATACACATTTAGGAGCTTTTCTTGTATTTTTTTCTGTGTCTTACTTTAGTCATGTTTATTTTTTTCATGTTGTCATTATTAGTTTACTACTCTATTTAGTTGTTCACCAGTTTTAGATGTACCACACAAAGTAGTTTAATGGATATGGGCATTTTAGTTCTTCATCAATTGTCTCTTCATCTCGTATTAGTCTTAGGGAAGTTTTGTTATCCCTTATCCCTTTCTCTTATGGTTAATTGTGTTATTAAAACATTAAGAAAATTGTTTATTTTAAGTCTAGAGGAGGGCTTATGGAAATATGATATATTGTCTTAAACTTATAAATTTTATCATTACTTTTTCAATTGGAAATACTTTGTGAAAATTTGTTTTTCTTTGAAAAAAAATTATTGAAATTATTCATTATAATTCTGATTATTTTTGTGATTAAAGATGTTTATGTGATTTAATTATGAATGTTGATGACTAATTGAATTTAATTTGTTTTATGACCTTGAAAAATGGATACTTGATGAAGAATATGATTTTCTGTGTATAATACGCATAGATTTGAGTAATTGTAACTTCTTTTGGAAATTTTTATCATCTTGAAAAAAATTGAAAAAATGAGCAAAATAAATTCACTCCGCTAGCTTTGTACCAATGAAAAGGTTAAAGTTAATGAGTAGGGTTAATAACCAATTGATGATGGTGACCTAGTTAAGTAACTGGAGGTATTCATAACAAAGTGTTTACCTTCATGTACAAAGATTAGGTGACTTCTCAACCAAGTATTTAAAGCTCACAATTAAAATGTATATCTACTAAATAATTAAAGGATGTGAATGTATTTGAAAGTTAAAGGACATTACTTTATGTATAGTAGTTTTATACATGAAATTGAACTTTAGGATTTGGGTTAAAATTTGAAGAAGCAAGAAGTAAATTGGATTCACTTGTAAATTGATATGAGTAGTTAGTCGCGTAGCATTTTGATGATCCATTATGATTGAATGATTGATAAAGAAGTTTCAATGGTTATATTTGATGAGATTAATAGTTTTCCTAAAATTATTTTCTATTTGAGATTGGATGATGAATTGGTTTGCTTAATTATAAGTAAACATTTAAGTATGGGGAAATTTGATAATGGGTAAAAAGTATATGTTTATTAGTATATTATTATGTGAAATTTACCCATTTTCTATTGAATTAGACTCCTAATGACTTTTCTATAAAGTATAGTTACATGTTAAAGTAAAGAGATCAAGATCACAAAAGGAGAAAGCTATAAAGTAAATTACAAAAGCAAAACAATCTTAAACAATGACGTCATTATAGTTAGAAGGAAGGTTGTTATTGCTGTTCTTGATGGAAGACAAACGATGAAAGTTGATAGACAATAGCATTCATTATGGCTCCAAATAATGTTGTTGTTATCTTGAAGTAAGACAGTAGATGAATTACCCTTAGGAATGATTTTGTTGTGCTTTTTGTAAAGTACCATTTTAGTCTTTAAACAATAATAGGAGCATGATGATTTTGAAGCCAAAAGGAAAATCTTAAACCTAATTTGCCTCATTAGGGTCTCCTAACACTAATTCATCCAAAGAGACATAAAAGGAGGAAAGTTTTAGTGAAGTGGAGTTTTTTTAGCCTTATTTGAGTTCATTCACGCATTCCATTCATTCATACATTTATGTTTTAATGGCTAAGGGTTACAGATAAGAAGATCCTTTAAGTAAGAGCTTCAAGGAAACCAAATAGAGTTGGATTGGTGGAATACAAGTGAAAAGTATTAGAGAAGAAGTGTTGTCATTTTTATGAGTAATTTCTATTTATACTTTTAGACACTCTTAGTTTTGTTCATTATTTCTTTAAATTTAATTGTTTTATTATTTATTTAAGGATGTTTAAAGATTATTTTTATATAGGATTGTCAGTTTATGTTAATTCAATACATTTATTGAAAAAGCAAATTATCTATGTTTTTAAATACATGATTAAATTATATGGGAGTAGAAAATTGAATTAAATTACATAAGTTATCTTACCACTACAAGGGTTTGAAATCATTCTTAATAAAAACTAAACCTCATTGGATTAGTCTTATTTTTTAATTCCTCAAGCAATTCCTATTTGATTCCTATTTGTTGGTTTGTTTAATTCATTTTTA
The DNA here is from genome assembly GCA_028565735.1 of Pinacopodium congolense. Lineage (NCBI taxonomy): Eukaryota > Viridiplantae > Streptophyta > Magnoliopsida > Malpighiales > Erythroxylaceae > Pinacopodium > Pinacopodium congolense. Next base: position 6,836 of record JAOXYD010255541.1, read on the forward strand.
CTAATTAAATTGATAATCAATTAATTGTTAGGTTAACTAATAGCTCGATGTTTAGACTAATACTTGCTAGAATTCCTAATAAGAACAATATTCAATTCACTAATAAATTATAGGAATGATAGTTGCATTTACCTAGAGTTGTGGGGTTTAGAAGTAGATTATTTTAGAATTAAAACTGTATGCAACCACAAACCTTTATATAAGTATCCAGAGCATTTTAAGAAGCTGTGAGCTAGTTGCCTTCATCATTAAATAAGCAATAAAATCTTTAGACAATATTTCTATGAGGGACGATTATCAACCAATATATATATATATATGATAGATGTAGTGAGTAGAGAAGCACTGGTTGAAAAGACCTTTAAGGAAATTAGGAATCTGAAAAATAAACATGACATCTAATTATAGCAATTCAGGAAAAGCTCAAATTAACCATATAGATGAGTTAATAAGGTAAATATCTCTTTTATAAAAGAATGATTAGATGATCTAATGTTACTTGTTTGTCAATTAGCTATAGGAATGATAGAGACCACAAAGGCATGTGGAATTTGTTTAATGATGGGACACTCAATGGATACATGTCCAAATTTGTACAAGGAATCTTATAAACAAGTAAATATAATGAGTGGATTTCCTAGTCAAGCACAAAGAAACTATGATCTACACTCAAATACATAAAATCCAAGTTAGAGAGACCATCCAAACCTTTGAGATAGCAATGTAAAGATGTATTAGTCACATAATTTCCAAACATACCCATAGCCATGTCATCTTAGACCATAACAATAGACTTAATGCTTTGAATCAAGTACATCTATTAATGACATTATTAAGACTTTAGCTACTAAAACTGATAAATTTCAATAAGAGACACGTGTAAACACCCAGAATTTGGGGAGCCAAAATGAGTCAAATAGCAATTGTTATTAACTAGTCGAAAGCACAAATTTTAAATAGGTTGCCATCTCAAATGATAGTAAACCAAAATGAGAATTTAAGTATGATATCGTTTGAAACTGAAAAAGAGTTGGTCTTACCACTAAGGATACCCTTACAATGGCACAATAAGAAGTGGAAGGAGATAAGGAAGTTGTGGAGAACAAGCCTTCCAGGACTAGTATATCACTAAGTATGTATTAGCCTATAGATACATATAAATGTATTTTACCCTTTCTTGAGGTTTGTATACAGAAAAACATAAATTTGAGCAAAATTTATGTTTATATGGAATCTTTAGAGAGTGTAAATTAAATGTTCCATTGTATGATGCCATGAAAAAAGAGTCTATTATACTAAATTTTGAAAAGAACTATATGCTTTGAAAAGAAAGCAGGAACTAAAGAGTTATGAGAAAATAAGAGTAGGGGAAAATGTATTTGCAATTATTTAGAAGAAGCTAATTGAAAAATAGAAAGCCCAAGTATGTTATTTATCCTGTATGGGAAACACCATAATTGAGAAAACAATGATGGGAGCATCCATTTATTGTCATGCCTTATTATATATATGCTTCTTTGAATCTATGGCCATTAAAGAAAATTGGTGTAGTTCTTTGGTTGAATGAGGGATCTAACTCATTTCTTAAGGGATTTATTAAGGATTATATAGTTTAAGTTGATAAATTAATTTTCTTTATGTATTTTTATGTACTTGATATAAGCAACAAAGAATAATCAACCTCTGTTTTATTAGGAAGGGCATTTCTGAAAACAATTTAAATGAAAAAAAATGTGCTTAATGGAACATTAACCATGGAACCTAAAAGGGATGTAGTTAAATTTGATATCTATAATGATAAAAAAAATTACCCTAATGATAATCATGTTTATTCCATTAATGTGATTGATTCATTAGCGAAAGATGTCTTGAAACTAAATAAAAATGATATATTAAAAGTTGTTGCTCGTAAGCATAGTGAACAAGTAGACAACGAACTTGAATTGGATCTTAATTTATAGAAGATAACAGCGTAGTTAAATGAAAATTTGGATTTGAAACCGATGGTAAAGTGTTTTATATTAAGCTTCTGATTCCTAATATAAGAGTTGTACGTTTTTCTTCCAAGAACATAAGATGGAGCCTAAATTGCCACCAAAATTTGACTAATAATTTGAAATAAAACATTAAGACGTTCAATATAGTGCTTCTTGGTAGGCAACCCAAGTTTATTATTTCGTTGTTATTATTCTTCACTTTTTTATTTTATTTCTCTATTTTCTTATAAGTAATTTATGTTTTGATGACTTAAGCTAAAAAGTTTTTAGGTTAGTCTATATAGCTATTACATATGCTCATGCCTAGTTTATCTAAAGGCTTTGTGTCTAGAATGTTTTCCACCTTTCAAAACTTGACCTTCCTTACTCAACTTTGCCTCTTTTAGGATCAATTTAAACTTTAAACATTCTTTAATACTCTTAATCTTTAAATAACACAAATTCCACTGGATTATACATTAAGTATATATACAAATGGAATTTTACATATCAAAATAATAACAGATGTAAGTCCTATCAACTCCTCCATGCTTGAACATGGTTGTCCTCAATCAATTACTTCAGATAACCACATAAAAATATCTCAATGAAAGTTAAAAATTAATCAGACACTTTAATGTAAACTGATGCAATTAATAGTAATCAACATTTCACAAATCAATCTTGATTATAACTTAACGTTAATGTTCACAGAGCATAGTAAATTAAGACTTGATATATAATATTAAGTTTTAAATAGAGTTTACATTGATAATTGTACAAACTTGTTTTAAGTTCATCATGTTAGTGTGTTTTACACTCTATTCTATCATGGTAAGAGCACTTTAAATTCCATCTTACCTTGAATAATAATTTGGAAAGTGCGTTTTACGTCCCATCTTGCCTTGTGAACAACACTTAAATTAATTATTCTTATTAATTTTCTTTCTTCTATTCATTAAATTAAAATTTTAGATTTTGAAATTCTTTAAGAAAATTCACACAATTTAAACACTTTATTACAAATTTTCCTAAAAATCTACAAAAAGTTTTCTCAAAACTTAATACTATATATAGGGGTTAATTTGATGTATGCAATTCATGCAACCATACTTGAGAAGGTCATAACTAACCATACTTAAATGCCACCGTCTAAGTCTTAAGGGAAGAGAAAATTGTACAAAATATCGGTGGCAATCAACAATAGCATCATTGCTCTTATTAGAGAGTGTCATTATGCATATCTAGAAAATAAAAGTTATTAGTAGTAGTTAATAACGACACCATTGTGCCCATAGTTAAGTGTCATTATACATCTAGAGCAAGAAAGTAAATGAATGACACCATTATCATAGAATTCGAGTGTATTTTTTCCTTGAAAATTTAACATGAACCCTGGCATCATCAACCATTATTCTACATATTTTTTAATCTTTACTCTCTTCTTCCTTTAAATAGAACCTCTCTATGGTTTTTATTGCCTTCTTCTACCAATTTTTGTTACTAAAGCAACGCCTTTGTAAAGATTTTCAAGATTAATATTTATTTAACAATTATATTTACAATGTTTTAGGATATATTTAATATTTATTTTATTTTATGATATTATTTCATTAGTTCTATTATATCCCTAAACTTTTTATTTTGTTCATATTATAGCAATTAGCAACTATGGTGAAGTTTAAGGTAATAGGAAGCAAGATTGGCATATGAAGCACTTAAAAAGTTTAGGTCTTCTCCTCCAAAATATTTCAAGGAAGTCCTCAGTTGTTCCTTTTATATCTCATGTTCCTGTTATGTTTTATGATACAAACATTAAGGGAAATGTTTAATTACATCTAGAGGAGGGAATTAGACATTTTATTGCTCTTTTATTATGCTTTGTTATGAAAATTTTACAATTTTTTTCAAAAAAAATTCAAATTCAAGTTAATTTTTTTCCACTTGAATGATTAGTTCATATGGTGATTACTTTAGATATCTTATTCTAAAATTATTCTAATGATTAGTTGATTATTAATTAGTATGCTTTAGTAAGGTTAATGTGATTTGCATAATTGATGTTTAATAATTCTTCATTAGTTATGACTTTACTTATGTATGGTTATATGAATTGCGTACGTCAAATTGACCCTTATATACATAATTGATTTTTTAGAAAACTTTTTTTGATAAATATTTTCGAGAAAACTTTATATGTATTTTTAGGCATACTTATAATAAGGTGTTTAAATTGTGGGAATTTTTATTAAAAAAATTACAAAGTCTAAAACTTTTAATTTAATGAAGAGAGGAAAGAAAAATAATAAGAATAAGTAAATTTAAGTGTTGTGAGGCAAGATGGAGTATAAAATGCACTTGCTAAATTATTATTCAAGGTAAAATGGAATATAAAATGCAATTGTCATGGTAGGATGGAACATAAAACACACCTCTGAAATCACCCAATAACAAGTTTACATAATTATCTATGGGTCTATTTGAAGCTTAACATTATGTATCAAGGATTGATTTACTATGAGAGGTGATCACACAAGTTAAACCATAATTGAGATTGAGTTATGAGCTATTGATTATCATTAATTGCATTAACTTATATTAAAGTGTCTGACTAATTTTGACTTCCACTGGGATATTTTTTTAGTGGTTATCTATCGTAATTAGTTGAGAACAAGAATGTTTAAGTATAAGGGAGTTAATAGGGTTTAAATTGTTATTATTTTGATAATTAAAATTCATTTTTATGATTAATGTTCAATCTAATAGAGTTTATATTCTTTTATGATTAGAAGTATTGAAGAATGTTTAAAACTTGAATTAATCCTAAAAGACAAAAATTTAAGCAAGGAAAGTAAAGTTTTGGAAGATGAAAATCGTGTAAAGTCAAGAGCCTTTCGACAAACTAAGCATGAGCACGTGTAGTAGTAGTAGTGAAGACTAACCTAAACAATCTAATTAAAAATTTGACATGCATTAGGACTATCTTGGAAATTAATTATATGTTTTTAGTTGTCTCTTAATTAATCAACAAGATTATTCTAAACTTTATGGAGCCCCTTCTTAGTTAGGTTAGGACCTATGTTAGGGTTCCCCTTCGTAGTTAGGTTAGGACCTATATTACAGTTTTCTAACATACTTAGCATTACTTCTCTATTCTAGGTTTATTTTATTTTCTCCTCATCTTCTATTAGTTGACCTTCCATATGGCTTTTAGTGGCTAAGTTTTTTTTCCTTGCTTGAAGGATTTGAAACCTTTGAAACATTATGGATTTTGAGGTCTCTTGTTTTTAATTTAATTTGATTTTTTATTCAAGTATTAAATTTTATTCTATGTTGATTTCTACAATAATTTCGATTAATGGTTAAGATGAGTGCATTAGTGTATTAAATGTTATGATCTATAAATAAATTAGATATTGGATCTATAATTTCTCAATCCTTATAATAGAAATGGTAATTAGGATTTAATAATTTGCTACATCAGGCGATAAGGCTTAGAATTATTATTATTTTGATATGTAAGTGATGACCAATCAAATTAAGTTTGTGTTCCTTTATGATTAGGAGTAATGAAGGAAGCATGAAGCTTTAATTGATCCTAACAAATGCAAAATCAATAAAAAAAAGTTCAAGTTTTTAAAGCTAGAAATTATGCATAGTCAAAAGGGTTTAGACGGATTAGGCGTGAGCATATACAGTAAATATAAAGACTATCATAGAAAAAATGGCTAGGAATATGACATGCATTAGGACATTTATTAAAACATTGTACAATGTTTAATTATCTTCCAACCATTTAAAGGGATTTCTCTAGACTTTATGGGATCTTTTTTAGTTAAGCAAAAACATATATTAAAAAGGGATACTAACCTTAGTCGTCACTTCTCTATTCTAGGGTTATTTTATTTTCTCCTTATCTTCTATTAGCCATCCTTCCATATGGCTCTTAATGGATAAGTTTTTTCCCTTGCTTAAAGGAGTTGAAACCTTTGAAACATTACGGATTTTGAGGTCTCTTGTTTTTAATTTTATTTGATTTTTTTATTCAAGTATTAAATTTTCTTCTATGTTGATTTCTATGATAATTTCCATTAAATGTTAAGATGAGCACATTAGTGTATTAAATGTTATGATATATAGATAAATTAGATATTGGCTCTATAATTTCTCAATCCCTATAATAGAAATGGTAATTAGGATTTAATAATTTGCTGCATCAGGAAATAAGGCTTAGAATTATTATTAGTTTGATATGTAAGTGATGACCAATCAAATTAATTTTGTGTTCCTTTATAATTAGGAGTAATGAAGGAAGTTTGGATCTTGAATTGATCCTAACAAATGCAAAATCGATCAAAGAAGTTCAAGTTTTTATTCAAAAGTGTTTGGATGAAGTAGGTGTGAGCATATGCACTAAATATAAAGACTAACTTAGAAAAAATGACTAGGAATATAACGTGCATTAGGACATTTATTAAAACATTGTGCAATATTTAGTCGTCTTCCAACCATTTAAAGGGATTGTTCTAGACTTGATGGGGCCATTTTTAGTCAAGCAAAAACATATATTAAAAAGGGATACTAACCTTAGTCGTCACTTTTTATGGGAACCACTTTGGTCCACACACCCCCTGGGCGACTTTTCACTTCTTCGTCTTCTTCTTCTTATATCCATCTTCCTCCATAGCCCTTAAAAGCTAAAATTTTCTTCTTAGTTGAAGGGATTTGAAACCATTGGGATGTGGGATTTCTTGTCTTTAATTGTATTTGATTTGTTTATTTAAGTATTGATCTTTCTTCTAAATTAATTTTTATGATTGTTTTAGTTGATTTTTAAATGGTCAACTACTAAATTAATTGTTATAATCTATAACTAAATTATATATTGGATCCATAATTGCTTAATCCTTATAATTGAAGTGGCAATTAGGTTTAATAATTTGTTGCATTGGGAATTATTATTTCCTAGGAAGAAAGATTGACTAGGTTAAATGTAATCACGTGAGTTTGTATTATCTAGTTTCATTGATTTTTCTAGTACTTAATACTATTGTCTAATTAAATCTTAGATTATTTATAGGGTAGTCAAATAATTAGGGTTAATTGGATCGTATGTAAAAAATTAACTAATTGTAAGGAAAAATAGGAATTAAAATTCCTTAATGAATATATGAATATTAAATCAATAAATTTATGTGCCAATAATCAATCAATGTTTCCAATGATGGATGTAACTCAAGACCAAGGATTGAATTTTTTTTATTTCTCTTCAATTATTCAATAGATTTCCTATAGGCTATTAGATCTAGTTATTTTTATTTTAGTTACCAATTTCTTAATATACTTGAACCTTCCCTTTAAAATTTGATATTAAGTTGTAGATAACAATAGTAAGCATATAATTCCTCAAGAGAATGATCCCTTCTTCCATGTACTACATTCATATTTGTGTCATAGAGGGTAGGATTAATAATTTAGGTTATAGATGATAGCATGAACAAATTTGTGGCACGATTGTAGAGGATTTTTAATAATTTGTGTTTGTTAGTAGATCTTTAAAGGAAAATGAGTTACACTTTGATTTCAAAATAAAAAAGGCTATAAAAAGCTGATAAAAGAGACTAAATAGAGGAAGCAACAACCTAATTTAACTTGTTAAGTCGAAGAAGAAGAGTTTATGGCAAAGAACAAGGCCTTAAGGGAGATTGCAGCTCCTGACTTAAATCAACATCATCACTGTGTTACATTTTCCAATATTGTTTCTAATACCACTTTTGAACTTAAATCTAGATTAATACGTCTTTTTTCAAGGAGCTGCAAGCTCCCTTAAGGCCTTGTTCTTTGCCATAAGCTCTTCTTCTTCGACTTAACAAGTTAAGTTGCTAATACCACTTTTGAACTTAAATCTAGATTAATACATCTTTTTTCAATTTTTTGTGATTTTATAGATGAAGATTCACATAAACACTTGAAGGGGTTCCATATGGTGTGCATATGGATGAAACCTAATGGGGTCAGAAAGGAGCATATAAAATTAAAGGCCTTCCTTTTCTCCTAAAGGATGATGCTTAAGACTAATTATATTACTTCTCACATAAGAGCATTACGACTTAGCATAAGATGAAAAGATTATTTTTAGAGGAGTTTTTCTCTACATTTAGAGCTACTAGTATTAGAAAATGGGACTACAAAATAAGGTAATATAGCAGCGAATCACTATATGAATATTGAGAGTACTTTAAAAAGTTGTGTACTGTTTACCTGCATCACCAAATTAAGTTAAAAAAAATTTCCAAAATATTAATAAGTAGACTTTTTAATCGTTGATTACATATATGGCTTTTCTTCTACCTTCTTCCACTTTCCATAACTTTCTTTCACCTTCTATTATTTTACATATTCTTTGTTATCTTATACTCTTCATTTCGCTATATTTTTTTCAAACTACAAGATTGTTCCTTGAACTTTAACATAAAAGGAAATGGACTACTTATTTCAATAATTAATTAGATTAACTATATGTATCTTATGTTTACTTTGGGCTTATATGTCTAACGTTGGCATTAGAAAAGATAATTTGCGTATCCCAAAATTATATGTCCATATAGAAGAGTGAATTATCACCCTTTGGGTTTATAAATTTTCAAGAAACTAGAAAAGGTTTATCATATAAATGTGGGTTTTAAATTTCATATTAAAAAAGAGAGAAGGGATAAATTTATTTATATAATTATAAAACATGATTACCAATTAATTGTTAAATAATTATTTTCAAATATATAATTATCTTAATTTTTATGTGTGATTATTATTGGATCAATCTAGAATTAAAATGTTATAAATGATATAAAAGTGAACTCCTCTAATATGATGATGATGATGATGGATCAGAGAAGAATCATATAGAAACTAATAAGCTTATATCACTTAGGAACGACGAGGCTAAGAATGGAGTCAACGCTAAGACCGTGAATAGTAAGAGATTTCTACGAATTTATAAAACATTATTAAACTTTAGAAAGTATTCTTCTTCAAACTAAAAAGTCTGTAAACTTTAAAAAGTAATATTGTCCAAGTTAAGGATTTATAAAACATAATTAAAATGGTTTGGGTTTGAAAATGATGATACAAAAATAATTGTATATGTGTGGAATAGTATTAAGCACATTTACAAATAAATGTTTAGATATAATAAAGAAATCAACAAGTTAAGCATTCACCACTCTTTTACTGCTATGTAAATAATGATGTAAGAGATGTGCTATTCTAGGTCAATTATGATGCCGTATTCTAATCCTTTTTTAAGTTAAAATAAAATTTATTAATAAGAAAACCATCATTTACAATTGTACACACCATGTTTTTATGAAATTAAGCTTCCAACAAGGAGTAACTGGATATAACTATAACAACGAACCTAGTAAAGAGGAATCTACATCTAGTTAAGCTTTCCTTTATTCTAAAATTTTGATCTACTTCCAAGATAGCTCCTCTCTTATCTCTCATGTGCGTTTCTGTCTATCTAGAATGTAAATGTATTCTCTTATCCAGGCTAAGGTTACAGTTATAAAGGTGTGGTTGTCGAGCTCCATTTCTTTGAATTTTCTATTATTTCCTTCTCTGTAAATGACATAGACATAATCTTTAAATCCTAATTTAATAACAATATATTCATCCTTCCTCATAACTTAGGTTGAAGAGATCCAATTGATGATAGTCTCCCAATCATTTAAATTATTGAAGTGATTGCATACTAGTTAAAATGCTCTCCACAGATTGGTAGAGAAAGGGTAGGAGGAAAATAAATGATTCTTGGTTTCATCCTCCAATAAGCATAATAAACATCTTTGATTAACCCCATGAAAGTTCCCTTTATATCTGTCAAAAGTTAAAAGCCTATTTTTAATCATTAACCAAAGGATGACTGATGCCTTTGGGTATCTTTTCTTAAACCAATCTAACCATGATTAAGAAACTTTGGAATAGTAGGTAGATATTAGCTCTCAGCAAGATCTATTTCTCAATGTACCAATACTATTTCTTAACTAGATAACTCTATCTTGATCTTGATAATTTGGAGAGTAATTTGGGATCATTTCCTGTATATCTTCAGTACTAGAAAATCTGTAGGACCATCTATCCCCTTAGATGATTGTAGTTACTTTAGCATTAAGAGGGATGGCTTCTTACATCCCCTATATAGTTTCCTGCTGGCGAAGAGGACTATTAGCAGTCCAATTTTCAAACCAAAAGAATGCTCCTTGACCATATTTAGTGGACTATATAATGATAGATATAATTTTTGCACCTTAATAACTGCTACATAGACTAACTACATCTGGTTTTATCTTCAATTCCTATAAGCTTCTTCTTTTAATAAAGTATGAGTATACCCATTTAATTTAAAGGGGGTTCTTATTAGTGTAACACCTCCAAATCCTTTTGAATAGACTGATCTTTGATATGGTGATAATAGAACAAATCCCCAACCCTCTTCTATCTTTGGATTTACAAAGATCAAACTATTTTTCTTTTGCCTTTATCTTCATGTTAGGATCACCTCTCCATAAGAAATTTCTCATAAATCTCTCCAACATATTTAACATCTTCTTAGGGAGGGCTAGGTGAGAGTTCCAATATACATATATGTTGTTTAGTACTGACGTGATCAGTTGTAACCTTCTAGCAAAGGAAAGAACCTTATTGCACATTTAGAACTTACCAGGGAGGGTTGTACAATGTTTCTATCTTGGTTTATAATAAATTATTAGATTGCCAAGATATTTGATTGGAAGAGGCATCAATTTCATCTAAGTTAGGACACTATTTCTTTGGTAAAATCTACATAACCAAATAGCATTATTTGGCACTTATCTAAATTAACATGTAGACCTAAGGCTACTCCAAACAAGGATAGGGAGTTCATAAAGATCTACACAAAATAATTCTAGGATCCATAAAATAATAATACATCATTTGCAAAAACAAGTCTAATAATTGAAAACTTTTTACAATAAGAATAGTACCTAAATTTTCATTGAGTTACAATCCATAGTTGATGATGCTAATTAGTAACTCCATATAAATCGTGAAAAAAATAGGGGAGAAAGGATCCCCCTAGCTTAAACCTCTCATTCCTTTGTAGTACATAATAGGTTCCCTATTTATTAGTACACTAAAAGAAGAAGAGGTAATACAAGCCATAATCCATTTGATGAAAATTAGAGGGAAATCCATCCCTATCATCATCTCCTCTATAAGAGTCCATCTTACAGAGTCATAAGCCTTAAAAAATCCACTTTGATTGAATAGTTCATCCTTTACTTCTTATTGTTATAATTTTTAAATAACTCTTGAGCCTAGACAATATTGTCGCCAATGTTTCAGTTTTGACTAATCAATAAAATCAACACCTTTTTCAATCTCATTACTAAGATCTTCGAGATGATCTTGTATAGAGTTTTATAGCAAGCAATGAGTCTAAATTCAATGAGCTTGGAGGCATTAGGAGCTTTAAGGGCAATACAAGGCAAGTTTTTCTTAAGTTTGCTTAGCATTTTTTATGAATTGAAAATTTCCTGGACTGCTTTGATAACATCCTCTTTGATGCATTGTCATGATTTTTAGAAAAAGAATCAATTATAGCCATTAGGACTAGGGCTTTCTTAGATTGATTAATCATAAGCTCTTCTTTATCTCCTTTCATCAACAGGTTTTATCATGTCAGAGATATAATAAAGTCTAGCTTCTAAGTGAGAATTGTAGAGATCAAACATGTAGTAGACTAGTTAGAGTCCTGAGTTCTTATAAGGTTTTTAGAAGTAAGGATAGGCTTTTGACTTAATACTTGAATGCTTTAGACCTACAGTTCCATCATCTTTATGCTGAATAGAGATATGGTTCAAGTTCCTCCTATAGAGCAAGGATTTTAAAAACATTTGGAATTATTATCACCATGTTTCAACCACATCATTTTGTGACTTCTATTTTAGAACTAAGTTGGTTCTTTGAAAGGAAATTGAATAAGCTTGCAAGAGGTTGATCTTTTGAGGTTATAGGTTGGTATTATCTAGGTTAGCATAGATCTCCTCTTGACAACACTTCAACTTTTGTCTAATATGTTTTACTACCTTAATATCCATAACAAGATTTATTTTTTTAAATTCTTGTAAACCTAACTTTATCTTTTTAAGCATATTAACCTACTTAAACTACTGACTCCCATAGAAATTATCCTTCATTCCAACCTTTATCACCTTTTGAAAGCCCTAAATATTAGTTAAATACTTGAAAAATGAGTTTAGTATAACCCAATAGATTATGCAATTTGAAGGGATAGTGGTCTGACATAAAAGGGCTTAAGAGCATAGCTGATGATGACGGGAATTCAACCATCTAATAATCATTGATTAAAGCCCTGTAAAGTTTCTTCTTAAAAAGGTTCCTTGCAAATTTTCTATTATACCATATATAGTAAAATCCCTCTTGCCTCAAATCCGTTAAACCTATGCTATTCAAACGTGGTTTGAAATATTTGCATGGCATTAAAGCCTTTTGAGAGTTTTTTAGTCTCCTTCTTAAACAATGTGCAATTAAAGTCCCCAATCATAGTCCAAAGACAATCCACATCATTTTGGAATCCAAAGTTTGAGACATACATTAAAGTAACACAAATCTTAGATTTACTTGGATATAGTAGAAGCTTTAAATGTATACTTTGATTAGTCTCCCTTATACAACAAATAGTGAAGATGTCTAGGTCAATAGCAATAATGATTCGACCATATTGATGTTAAAAAATGAATAGAGATCACCTTCCAATGCTTATTGATAAACCATAGCTCTAAAAATTATTGTTGTCTCATTTTGGTTTCCAGCATACCAATAAAACTAGGTTTAATATTTTTTATGTAATCTACCATAACTAATTATTTATTAGGATTATTCATATCTCTAACATTCCAAACTACCGCTTTCATAATGTAAAGGGGACCTTGAGTTTGATTTTTCTAGCTGACCTCCTCAGTTTGACTTTAATGAAGCCTTCCTTGTCTTGGAAGAAATGCCTTTGCTCTTTTATTGGATTTACTACCCTTATAAGGTTGAAGTTGCGACTAAAGGATTCACTACTTTTAATGAGAACATTTTCCCTTGGAGGCATGTTAGAGGTTGAGATCCTCGATAGGCGAGATGTTGCCTCTTTGGAAGTGACTATTTCCTTGGTATAAATGATCTTAGTTAGGGGAAGTGACTCATTTATATCACTAATATGAATGTTCTCTTTACCAATGTCTAGCTTAATTCACCCCTTCAAAGCTAATCCATTCCCTTCCAATGTTGGAATTTGCTGCAAATGGTTGTTGTCAAGTGTCTTTACCCTTAGTTCTAAATGGGAAGAAGTGCCTACTATGTTATTAGCAGGATCAACATTCTTAACTCTTGGTTAGTTTTCTAGTTTCACAGGTGATTGTTTAGCCTCTTAGTTAGTAAGTTGGGAAGTTGGGATGTTAGGTAAATCAACATTGTTGCTCTCCAGTGTCTCCTCCACACAATCCATAGGAGATTGATTACAATTTCCATTAAATTTAGGATCAACACGCAGTTCAATAATGAGTACTTAGATTGAGTTTATCTGGTGCTCTGTCTTATCTTCTACCCTCAATTTGAGAATTCTTCTTATCAATCTTTAGATATTTTGGCTTTGCTTCCAATTTGGCTTCCATTGGTAACTGATTTTAAGTTTATCCTCGATAAGCATATTACCTTCTTCTTTCTTCAGTCTCATTATTGAAATCACCTTTGGAATCTCTTGACCTTAGATCACTTTAACACAAATCCTAGTGTGGCTTAATCTTTCAAAGTGACAATGACTTCATCCATAAACAGCAATCTACCCACAAAGTTAGCCAAATAGCTTAAATCTAAAGTTGAGCAATATTCAAATGGTATATTAAGAATTTGGATCCGCAAGGGAATATGCTTAACTCTCATTTCCTCAAATTTCAATCCCATGTTTCTATTTCATCAAGAATAATGAACAACTTTGAATGCGTCAAGGTCCAGCTTCAAGAATATTATGCATACTTTCCTCAATGCTAAATTTGAATAGGTAAAGATCATTTTTAAGTAGTTGTAAATCTAGCTTCTTCTTTTTTTTGCCCATTGTTTCACTATCGAAATAGGCATTCTTTTGTTAATAAAGAAGCTAACCATAAATGTGCTCCATCTATTTGCACCTACTTTCAATACCTCTATAAGAGGAGAGACCCTGCTTGCCCCATTGTTTACTTATGGAGGAAGGAAGAATAGCTTCTCACAAAGAGAGGAGGACTCTCCGATAACCTTACTCTAAATTCTCTTGGCAATAGTAAGAGAGAATGGAGAGGAGGGGTGGGAGTAAAGGGGCTAGTAGATGTTTTTTCCATAAGGAGGGTCCTACTTATAGAAAGAGGGACAAGTTAGACTAATAAATTCAAATTTTAGTTAAAAAAAGGTATTTAAAAAAGTGGTAATAGGATGACCAAGTTAAAGAAGCAAAAGAGTAGGCCAACGAATCTGTGAAGGAATTAGAGGGAAGATGGGAGATTGGGGGGGTGGAGGGGGGAGGAAAGAACAACAAGGAATCTGAGGAAGAAAAAGAAGATGTGAGAAGCAACAAGACTTGGAAGAGAAAAACAAACAAACAATTGATAGGCGTAACCAGAGAAATGGGAGAAGAAATAGGTGAAAGAAAAATAGGTAAGAAAACAAAAAGGAAGGGAGACAATCAAAGAAAGGCATGAAGGAAAGATAGAGCATCAAGGAATCTAATCGGAGCTCCATGATTCCCTAGGCAAGAGATTGAGAGCAGAGCAGAGAGCATAGCATGAGCATGACATTTTTGTTTTTTTCAAAACTCTTTAACTATGTTTTACTATTTTAATTCTAAAATTAAAATTATGATTATTCATTAGAAGCTAAAAAAAGTCAACTAATTGACACCAATTTTACACGTTAGAAATAAATATCTATCATTATGTATAAATAAATTTTGTATGTTTAAGATTTCAACTTTTGTAAATCGTGGTGTTGTGAACTGCTAGATTTAGTGATTTGCAAATGCAAAGAATATTTTTTCTTACTAAGGATTATATATTTAATTTTAAAATTAAAATGTTTTATGTACTTAATTTTAAAATTAATATGTTTAGATCCCATTAATAAGAAAATTAGTATTTGGATTTGTTCACATTAGATAAAAATAATAAAAATTTGAGCTTATAATAACATTTAAACAAGTTTTTTTTTTTCTATATGCTAATAAGATCTAGATTATTGATTCTATCTCCGGCTTTTCAACTATTTCCTCCACTTTCCACAATTTTTCTCTTACTTCTATTCTTTTGCATTTTTGAAAGAAAAAGATTAAATTTATGTTGAAACTTGGAAATTAAATATATTTTTATCACTTAGCTTTTTTTCTTGGCTAAATTGACTTCACATTTTATTATTATTGATTGGACCTAAATTGACCTCACTTTTTAATCTCTTTTTTTTTTCTTTATAGACTAAAATATTTTGGATGTAATTGATAGTTATATGAAAGTTTAAGGTCAGTTTTGTTATAAAAAAAATCAAAATGTACCTCATACTAACTTTCAAACACGAATTTAGGCTTTTTTTAATATATTTCTTAGAAGTAAATATGGTTTGCATACCTTATAGGTTGGTCATTGATGAGGAATGCTTATAATTCAAATTAGGAGTGTAAAAAATTTTTATTAGAAATTTTGGAACAAAATCAGTTCTCAAAAAAAAAAAAGAACAAAATCTTCTCTTTTTTCAATCTTCCATCAATAATTGACAAATTAGCATACGATATCTTTTTCCCATAACAATATTTTAAATGAAAACTACGCATACAATATCTTTTTTCAATCTTCCATCAATAATAATTAACAAATACGCATACACTATTGTATTTGTCATCTTTCGCATTAGGTTTTTTTTAGTCTTGTACTTAAAACTTTTATTCTAATTAATCAATTCTTTTTTATTTTAAAAAATTCAAATTAGGAATAAGAAAACTTTGTATTAGAATTTTGGAACAAAATCTGTTCTTTTTTCAATCTTTCATCCCTAATAATTGACAAATACTCGTATGATACCATTTTTCCGTTACGTATTTCAAATGATAACTCTAATAAATAGTTATGTCAACCATGAAACAATATCTTCAGTATAAGGGGTAAAAGGTCAAAAATGGACAAAGTTAATAAGGCGGATATGGAATTTTTTAGTAAAAGTTTGCCCATATGTCTCAGTCATGTCCAAGTTTTCTATAGGGACTTTCCAATCAAACCAATAGAAGAGATTGGCAAGAACAAATTCTGCTGAAGTCCTGAACTTTGTAGTCAACAAGCTTATCCTCAACTATCTCTGCCATAAACTTTTCTGGGTTTTCCCATACTCTAGGATCCATATGAATTGCGAGTGCACTGATAACCACTGTTGTCTTAGAAAGGATGGTATAGCCATTCGATTCTTTTGAGCATGTAATAAAAGAAAAGGAAAAACCCACAACCAATTATCTGCAAATGAAGCATTATGTGTCACTTGTTCCGCAAGGAAGGAAAATGGTTTGGGTTTGAAAACCATGATATAGAAATAATTAATAGGAAGGACTTGGCCCTACGTGGGAGCCAAACTTATGAATATGAAAACTTTGAATTAGAATTTTGGAACAGAATCTTTTCTTTTTTCAATCTTCCATCACTAATAATTGACAAATACTCTTATGATACCATTTTTCCATAAACATATTTCATATGACAACCAGAATAAATAAATCTTACAAAATTTTGTGGAATTCATTTGTAATTCTATATTTTTGTATTTAGAACATAAAAAACTATTCATTTCAATTCTGATATTTGAATTTCATGAAATTCAACATAACTAATCTAAACTCCATCAAAATAATTGAGATTTGTAAATGAATTCCACAAACTTAAGAGGCATATTCTTATCTTATAAAATTACTCTTATTAAATTTTTTAATATACTTTTTAAAACAATTCTAATATTATAAGAATATTACCATATTATATTATATTATTATAATATTATATTAATAATACTTAATCATTATAATAATGTATAATAATTATATTATATCTTATATAATTATATAAAAAACTATTCATTGAAGCCAAATACAAAACCAGAAAGTAAAGTCTTTTAATTGTATAATTAGAAGAAGGAAAGCACAAAACAAGGATATGAGAAATACAAGAACTGAAATACATTAAAACATGGGTTCTAGTTTCATAATCCCTGAAATTATCTATGCGGAGTAAATCGCAGGGATAAGGCGGAGAGGAATTTTCTTAGTAACAGTTAGCCCATATGCCTCAGTCATGTCCAAGTTTTCTGTAGCCAATTTCCAGTCAAACCAATATAGAAGATTGGCAAGAACAAATTCTGCAGAAGTCGTTCCAAATGTTATCCCTGGGCAACCCCTTCTACCACCACCAAATGGCAGGAACTTGAAGTCCTGAACTTTGTAGTCAACAGGCTTGTCCTCAAATCTCTCTGGCATAAACTTTTCTGGGTTTTCCCATACTTTAGGATCCATATGAATTGCCAGTGCACTGACAAGCACTGTTGTCTTAGAAGGGATGGTATAGCCATTCGATTCAATGCTCGCTGATGGTTCTCTTGGAAGCAGAATAGGAGCTGGTGGATGTAATCTTAAACTCTCTTTGATCACACATTTCAAGTAATGCATTTGATCAACATCATCTAGTTCCACTTTCAGTTTCTTTCCTACTACTCTCCTTACCTCCTCTTTTGCTTTCCTCATTACAGTTTGGTCTTTTACAAGCTCCGCGATTGTCCATTCCATTACTGTTGCAGTTGTTTCGGTTCCTCCAACAAACATATCCTAAAATTGGTTATTATACGAAAACAAAAAGCGTTAAATAACGAAAGGGTAGTTACGGTAAAAAGTTGAGCATTACAAGAGCGGAAGGCATACAAGTAGAACTGCTTTAATGTTGTCTTGTGTAAGCTGAAGACCAAGCGCGCCATTTTTTTGGAGTTCCAAGATAATATCCACAAAGTCTTTCCTATCAGGCCGGTTATGATCATTCTCCACTTTTCTGTGCTCTTCAATCACTTGATCAAGAAAAGAATCAATTTCTCTGAAAGTCGCTTTCAACTGTGAAGTCAATCCTGTCAAGTTATCAATCCATCCCAAGGCAGGAAAGGTATCAGCAAAGCTAAAAGCTCCCAATTGCACCCCTATCCTCCTGGATAACTCTCCAAAATTTCCTTCTTCAGCCTTTCGACCAATAACACTTCTAGAAACTATGTTATTTGAAATCTCAAGCAGCATCTCAGTTAGATTAACAGTGGCTCCGCCAAGACATGAACCTCGAATTTTATCGATCAAGACGCAAACTTCTTCATCCCTTATATATTGAAAGGAGCGAACCCTTTTGGCACTTAGAAGTTCCAGAACACATAACTTCTTAAGCTGGCGCCAGTGCTCACCATATGGAGAGAAAGCAATATCTCTGCATCCATATAGAAGGGTGTTCGCCGCGGTGGTTTTGGGTCGATTTGAGCAAACAGTATCATGGGTAGTCATCACTTCTCTAGCTATCTCCACAGAGGAAACAATAATATTTGGTTTAGTCCCAAAGTTTAAGAACATGAGAGGACCATATTTGTTTGACAGAGCTTGGAGAGAACGGTGAGGAAGTCGGCCTAGCTGATGAAGGTTGCCAACAAGAGGCAGCTTTGTAGGAGATGGTGGCAACTTGAAATTTTCACCTCTTCTCCACTTATGCAATAAAAGGACAAAAGACACTAACAAAACGGAGAAAAGGAAAGGGTTAGAAACAGCTGCTTTCTGCAGTTCCTGAGCTGCTACCTGCTCATTTGGTAGGACAGCCATTTGAAGCTTTGTTTATGCACAGGGAGCAAGTGAGCTAGCTTTTTATTCTAGTAGCGAAGTTGGCTATCCATCTATTTAATATCATGAATCATGATTTCCCTTTCTTAAATGAAACGCGTGCTTTCTTTTTTATTAAAGCATTACGTGAACAATAGTGCCTTGGATTATTTTACGAGACAAAGACAAAATGAACTTCGAAGCATTTGTCTATTAAAAAAAAATTGTGTTTCGCTCTTCTTCTTATTGTGATGTTGTCTAGTTCATCTTGAATGACTTATTTTATTAGAGACGAGACATTGCAATCATGCTGCGATGAAATTAGAAAAATATACTTCGTATATTACTAGACTTATGGTTGCTCTTTATACATGAAATTTCTAATTAAGTTCTTCAATTATAACAAGAACAATATAAGATAAAAATGATGACTAAATTAGAAGGTACAAACACACTTACTAATAAATTAAACAGTGCTTATTGAAAGACATCGACCATTATTTTTCATTTTTTATTAAAAAAGAGATAGTCCATTATTTGAATTCATATAAATAGTGAAATTTATATGAGTTATAGAAAATTTTATGTATTATAAAATTTTGAGAATTGTGAAATATAAAGGTTTCACTAATAATTATTTATTCTTTGCTTGTTTATTTAAGCATAGTAGAAACTTTATAAATCGATATTTTAAAATAACCAAGTTTTATTATATAATAATTTTTATGGTCTCAACTTCGATTAATAATTAAATTAATATTTTTGATAATGAATATGATAATACTTTCCTTTAAAAACCTTTAGATAATCTTGTGCTCTTTTTATGTAATAAATTAATAGTTTATTAAAATTAGTAATACAAAAGTATTGATTATGGCATTTTCTTTAAATATGACTTTATTGTAATTTTTTTCTCTTGAAATTTAAAAATAATTAGACCTCGTATTTAAAACAATATTCTTTTACAAAATTTTCAACTTTATTATATTTTAATTATTTTTAAATTGGATTCTAATAAATTCTACACACTTATACACGTTTAGGTTCACGTATTAAGATTGAGTGATTGAAAAATTGATGGACATAAACTTTGTGCACATGACCTTAACAACTATTAGCAAGAACTTCTAGCTCAAACCTATCATGTAAACCTATCATGTAAGGGAGCTCCTAAAAGAGGTTTTCTAGTCAAGCCATTTGCAATTATATATGTAATTTAGTGCACCAGGTTTAATTGATTTTAATGATAAATAATTAATTATATAACTAGTCACATTTAGTGAATTTGAAGCATTTTTTAAAAAATTATATAACACATGGAAGCTTTGTAATCAAAGTTTTAAATATCTTACCTATACCGTACTAGATTTAATTCTAAAACAGTACTGTACAAGTGCTATTTCTGAATTTTTATAAAATCTACAAAATAGTCCTCTTATATATTGTGTTTTATATGTTTAATTTTACTTCAACCTTATCTAAAAAAATTAATAATAATATAAATTTGACATAACAACAATTATATATTTATTCCTATTTATTGTAAATATCAAACAATAAATTAATAAATCTTAAGTATCATGTATAAACTCTAATTCAATAACAATTAATACAATCCTCTCTTAATAATACTTCAATTAGCATAATTTCATATTCAATTTTATAAAAATTGATTTAATTTTAAATTAATTAGACATAATTTAACCATACATTGATAAATCCCAACTATAATTTATAAACCCTAATCCAATAGTAATTGATACAACCCTCTCTTAATAATGCTTTAATTAGTATAATTTCACTTTCAATTTCATGAAAATTAATTCAATTTTAAAATAATTAGACATAATTTAACCATAAATTGATAAATTATAATTATAATTTATTAATTCTAAACTAATAAAAATTGAAGCAATCCTCAAAGTCTTGGAATTATATCAATTGTTATAAATTATCACAATTAAAATTTAGAATATACCCAATTAAACATTTGACTTTTTTTGTAAAGTCAAAGTTTAATTAATTAATTAATTAAAAAAAGTTACATAGTTTTTTTAAAAAATTTAAAAGGGGTAATTATTAATAATCAAATAGCAATAAAATTAAGGGTTAAATTCATCTAAGCCCCCTGTGATTTGGTAAATTATCAATTAAGTCCTTATAGTCTTGAAAGTATCAAATAGGTCCACAAAGTTTCAAATTATTTTCACCGTTAGTCCCTCTATTATTCTATTTAACAGCAGTACCATGTGTCATGTCCATGTAGTGTTTCGTGGTACTAGACTAATTGTGAAAATAATTTGAAACTTTAGGAATTTATTTGATAGTTTATTAAATTTTATGGACCTAATTGATAATTTACTAAATTATAAGGACCTAAATGATATTAAACTTAATTAATGAATTATTTTAATAATTAGAATAAAATTATTAATAATTAAAGAAATATATACCTTAAATATTATTTTTTTAATAAAGTAATAAATTAAATTTTTTTTAAAAATCATACAAATATTTTAGTCTATAAATTCAATATTTATAATAATGTATATATGTGAGAGTAACACAAATATAAATGTTGTGTAAATAATCTATTAATAATTACTTTAAATTTATAAATTTTTTAAGATGAAAATAGTTTGACTTAAGTATAATTTTATATAACTTAAACAATTTTTTATACTCAATTCTGATTAAATTTAAATAAAAGAATTTGAAATGAAATTTAAATATTAAATTTAAACATATTTAAACCCAATTTAAAATTTAAAAATCATTTTTCTCGTGTCAAAGAACAAGAGGTCTTAAAAATATTTTTTTGTGTCAAATATTCAGAAGAGAAATAGAATAATAGAATAAAAATTCTATTTCAATAAAATAATTTTAATTCTTTTGAAAGAATTAGCTATATGTTTACTAAGTAAATTTAAAAGTGATTATATAATAATTTTTAATAAAATATTAGTTTATTAATTACTTGTTATTTTTATAAACAAAAATTTTGATCAACTTTTTAAAAATTAAAATTTTTTAAAAGTTTGTCATTCAACTAATAAAATTGTAAAAAATTAGTCACTTCCTTATTTATTGTTCATTTCAAGATTTCTTCTGCGAATAAATAGGTATTGATTACTTCTTTTTTTTTCATTTAGTCAGCTTAAGTAATACTATACCGCTATTTGCAAGGTTTCAAATCATCCACGTGCAAAAAGCTTCAAAATCATCAAATGTACTCTTACAAAATATCAATCACTTAATTCTCATAAAATTCGACCAACTAAGTCTTAATTACTAATTTAAAAAAAAGTCTTAATTACTAATTACATTTTAATATAAATAGCTTATAATTGGCAAAACTAAATATTTACGAGAACTAGTAAAATATTTGAATAAAGTAAAGGCATAGTGTTCAGGCTCCTTCGAGTTGTAGCATCGTTTCATTTTTTTTTAATCATGCTATTGCTTAAATTTATTTCTTTATTTCACTATGAATGAACTAGACCTATTTCTTTTGAAAATGGAGAAAATAGCTTATGAAGTCTTTTCACTTTTTTCGATAATGTGTGAATTGTTTTTCTATTTTTATGTTATGACCTCTATTAGGTTTTGATTTTTTCTATCTTAATTTTTCATTAAGTTTTTTTTCTTTTCAATAAAAAAACAATGATTTGTATTCTGTTTTTTATGTCCTTTAAAATTTTTCTCACTATAATATAGTTGATTGAATGAAGAAAATTGTTTTAAAAAAAGAATTTTTGAAGAACTTTTTAATTTAATTTTAAATGGCTAACATTTAAGTTGCTCTTAATTTAATTTTGTAATAGTGTTTAAATATTACAGTTCATTTTTTAAATCAAGGGATACTTATTAATTAGTACTTAAAAAATAATGTCAAATATGATGATAAGAATGAGGATGATAATAACAAATATCTTAGTATATTGTTTCTACTTTAAATATAAAATGGCTCTTAA
>JAOXYD010255552.1:0-16116 GCA_028565735.1 Pinacopodium congolense
AGACTATTACGAAAAAATCTGCACCAAGCCGAAAGCTCACCAATTGTTTAAACTTCAAACAGTGAAACACATGCCCGTATGTATCTATCAGTTCTTGGCATGTTCTCCAACAGGAAAGGCTGTAGAAACGAGGTGCAAAAGTAAGAAATTCAGCTCCTACTACATATGCTTTTCAAGATGCTCGTCAAACGCCAAGCAAGAAGTATCATTGTAGGAGAAATAACGCTATACTTCTCTCTGTGATTTTCTCTATAGAAGTTTAGGGTCGATTGCGAGTTACTGAGCCATCACAATAGACTAATAATGGGACGGAAAAATGAACTGGGTGACTGAGAGGAGGAGAGGGCGAGTCTGTTGGACAGGATCACGGTGGACAACTGGGCGATTGTCTGTGATAGTGGGATGGCAACAATAAACTGGGCGACTGCGCGAGGAGGAGAGGACGAGGCTGCTGGACAGGAGCGTGAAAACTGGAAAGGGATGAGGGATAGATGAGCGAACAAGGAGGGGGATCGGGGGAAAAGAAAAAAAAAATCCTAATCGTTTTATCGGTTGAATCGATTATTTATAATCGATTAAATCGATCGGTTAAACAAAAATCGTCCTATTATTTTATTTATAGGTTTTATATAAAAATGGAACCGACCGATTTTAAATTTATTAAGTTATGATTGATCTAGTCTAATTTTTTAAATATTGGTTGCAAGTAATAATTAGTAAATCTTGTCTAGAAAGTAACAATGTAGCAGCTAATTTGCATACTTAATGACTGTTTAAGTGACTGTTTGAATAGGGTTATATCGGTAGGATTTTTATTAATAGAATTTTTTATAGATTTTTTTGAGAAAATTTTTTTAAGAAGACAGTTGATTGTTTGGCTGTTATTTAAAAAAGAATTTTTAAAAAAGAGTTTCATAGAGTTGATTGTTTGGTAATATAAAAATAAAAAGTACTTTTGATTTTAACTATACTTTATTTTGTAATAAATATTATTTATGTATATAAATATTATTTAAAGTACATTAAACAATATGAAAAGTATAATATATTAATTATTATATAATTTTAAACTATATGAAATATAAATGAAAATATATCTAATCAAATTTTTTATATGGATTATAAAATAAGTAAAATTAATATAACAAATAAATATTAAACATATAAAAAATAGTCAAATAATATTATATAAATATAAATTTAAAAATAATTTAGTTAAAATCATAAATATAAATCTCAAAATAATTTAGTTAAAATAATTTGATATGTTAAATGTATAATTTATTATGGAGATATGTGGATATGTCGGTATTACGGGCATTATGTTAAAAATATAAGGATAAAAGAGACTAAAAAATAGGCTCATTAATTGTTATTAATTGCTTTGAAACATCTACCTGAAAAAACTATTTCAGAGGCTTTTTTGAGAAGTTCCAAATTTAAACTTCTTAAAAAGCTGTATTTTGGCTACCAAAAAAGCCATATCTATTAAAGAAGTGCTGTTTAATTCTATAACCAAACATCTATTTTTTAACAAAAAAGCTTTTATGATGGAAAAAAGTGCTTATTGGTCTCCCAAAAGTCCAACCAAATAGGCACTTAATCAGTATCCTTAAAAGCAACTTGTAACTTGTTTGCACGAATTCGGGATCCCTAATAATTGCATGCTAGCCATATGGAAATGATTTAATTCTTAATATTAATATGGTTATACTTTAATTTTAAATAGTTAAGTATTCAAATAAATAAATAAATAAAATTTATTTAATCTCTTATATACATATATTTCTTATTATTCATTTATTATATGTAAATAAGTAGAAAATTTATAATTTTTTTGCAAACTAATATTTATATATTAATATATTTAATTTCAAAAATAAATTTTATATTTATAATTAATATATGATATTTAAAAAAATTTTAAAATTTAATAAATTTATGAAGAAAAACTAAACTTAATTAAATAATTAATTCATAAAATCATTTAAAAAGGAAAATCAAATTAGAATCAATTTTTAAGTTTTCATAAGTTAAGAAAATAGAAAGAAACCAAAACAAAAAAATAGAAATAAATTACTTAATCAAACACATATTTTACTAATTTTAAGGATAAAGATAAACAAAATAAAAAATGACAATGAAACTAAAAAATTTCTTAATTATTTTCATATATATAAATATCTTAAACTTGAATTAAAATCATTATTGACTTAGTCAAATTTTGGTTCTTAAATATTAAGGAGTTGTAACTAACACAAAATGGTTTAGAACTAGTTATACTTCCCAGTAGAGATAAAATAGAGATTGCATGTTTATTGTATGTAATAAGAATGAAAGTCCTTCACTACATAAACTTACTATTATATAATATTAATCTAGATAGGAAAATAGATACAAATTTATAGCAGTTTCAATGTATAAACGTTGGCACAAGGTTTTTTTTTTAATCTAATTATACTTGGAGATCGAGTTTGTATTATTTTTCTGCACTTGAAACTTTTGAGTCATTTTAAATATGTTATGAGACCTCCTACTCATGAACTTCTTTGAGGTTGTGCCCAGTTAACTTAGCCCTATAAGCGTGTAAGATGGGGGAATTAACATTTTCTGTTTTTCATAAAGGTATCTTTTGCAACTTATTCTTCAAGCACCCATCTTTCCAATTGCTCTTGCAGCTAACCTGACTTCACCATTTTCACCTCTTTTCTCTACTCCCACTTCTTTTTGTTTTATATAATAGCAAATTTCCAAGCTAGACCTTCCTCCCCATAGGACGATGACTTTCCACCTTTGGGCAAAGAAGGTAGCCATACCTCTGAAGTAACCCTTCTCCCTTTTGCTAAGTCTTGGGAACAAGTAGTTAGTAACAATTCTTCAGGAACTTCCTTTCAATACTGTCCTCCTACCTTAGATTTCATGCAAAGAAGTTGTCATGCCCACATTGGACATGCTCAAGTACAAAGCCTAGAAGTGGAGCTTAATGATGATTCTTCTTGGACAAAAGGTCGACTTTCCCGCCTTTCTACTTGTGGTCTTTCAAATATTAATTCTTAAAAAAATATTAGATAATGGCTTATGACACTACAATGGTATACCCGTTTTTATGCTAAAATGGAGACCTGAAGAATATTTAAACCTTATTAGATTCAAAGAGATTCCAATTTGGATTAACATTTACAATATTCCACTTGAATACTGGACTACTAATGGGCTAAGTTATCTTACAAGCTATGTAAGGAAACCTATTAGGATTTATGAAGCAATAACCATAATGAAGAGAGTGAGTTATGCAAGAATTTTTATGTTAGTGGAAGTAGAGAAGGAGCTTCTTAATATGATCATGTTAATGAGGTTGAATGAAGAAGATGAGTTATTCCTAGATGAAGTTAATGTTAGTTATGAATGGAGGCTAGCAACTAACCAAGGGACTAGAATTTGGAGGTTTACAGGTAGAAGATTTTAGAAGGGTGATTATATGGAATTGATGGGATTGAATGCCAATGAAGAGGTATTGATTACTGGAAATGAGATACAAGAGCCTAATGTTGTATCTAGTAAGAACAATGAGATAAATTCCATTGAAAACATAAATATGATGATTAGTAATAAAGAAATTAATGTGTTTGGAGACTGAAGTGAGACCACAAGATGATAGAAGGGACATTCTTAATATAGTAGAACAAAATGGAGGACAAGATACACTCTCTAGAGATAGAAATAGAAAACTCAAACAAATAGAGAATTTAGTGGTGCATATTCCTATATTAAAGACTAGCACTCCACTGAAGTGAAAAAGGGAAGGGTTATCACGTAAAGGGGGACAAGGTGATGAGGGGATAATGAATGATATAAACCCCAGTAAAATTTTGGTTGTTAATAAGGAAGATACAGGGTTTATTATGAAAGTATAACTGAATATAAACTGTATTGGCCAATCTTCATTTAAACAAAAGACTAATTCTAGTAGTGATATTCATCAATATCCAATCCAACAACAAGGTGAATAAAATGGAGAGAATAATAATGGGAGCACTGATGGTACTGAAGTACAAGAAGAAGATCAAGAATTTAAAACCATGGGAAAGAGGAAATCTAAGAGGAGAACTCAGGGTAATAATTAATCCACTTTTATCTTTTATTAATGAACATTTTATGGTAGAATGTTAGAGGAATAAATGACCCCAAAAAGAAGCTACTTTTGGCTAAATACATTAAGGAGATTAAACCTAAGATATTTTGTTTGCTGGAAACTAAACTAAGGGAGAGCTATAAGAGTACAACTATTTTTTTAAACTCAATTTGATCATAATCACTAATTATGCAGCACAAAATTATGGAAGGATTATTGTTTCTATGGATCTTAACAATATTAAGATCGGTGTAGTTTAGATGGATGACCAATACATGCATTTGGAACTTAGCCTAACCTAAGGGGGAGTGAAATTCTACCTAACAGTTATCTATGCTTCTAATTTTTCTTTCATAAAATTTTATATTAATTTTATTTGCATTACTTAAACTTAGTCTAAATAAAAAGTAGCAATAAAGTATAATATATGGAAGACAATGCTTGTTATCACACGAATGAACTTTTATTGTAATTAGCTTTTAAACTTGAGGTTGCCTAAAAAAATTGTAGAATAAACATGAGTGCTTTGATCATAGTTAGATTTGTTATGAAAAAGGGTAAAGTGTCATCCATAAACTGCAATAAAGAAATTTCTACACTATTACATCTCACCCCTAATAACATGCCTTTTGCAATTGCTCTGTTTAGCAATCTTTTGAAATCCTCCACTACAATTACAAACAAAAAGGGTGATAAAGGATCTCCTTATCTTGCTCCCCTCTTTATTTTGAATTCCTTTGTTAGGCTTCTATTCACCAAAATGGATGTCTTAGCTGTATCTAGCATATGTTGCACCCAAAATTTCCATCTCTGGCTAAAACCCATCTCTTCTATTATACTCATAAGAAAATTTCCATGAAATACAATCCTATGCCTTTCTAAAATCTAGTTTTAGAATGAATCCACCACTGCCACCCTAATTACTATAGTGAACAATCTCTGAAGCAAGCATGGAACACTCATAAATGTTTCTATTAATGTCTTTATTTTCCATATTTTCATGTGTTAAATTTCTTTGATTATGAGGTTTGAGGCTGTACTTTATGAAAATTAATCTCTTTTTATGTTAAGGTGTCTATTGGAACTAAATAAAAAGAATTATAGAAATTTTGGAACAAAAAGAACCGAAATAGACATTAGATTTAACTAGACATGGCCTCGTGCAATGATAACCAATGTAATAGCTAGTAGCAAAAATTTTAGAGATTTTATTTTAGCTTTTTATCCTTCATATGACAGTTGTAACAAAAAGAATTCTTTTCTAAAGGTAATATGTGACAAGAAAGGAAAAATAAATTGGGAAGGATTCAAAAATTAGAAGAAAAAAAAAGGACGTGACCTAAAGGAGGCTAAAGATTGGGATGTGAGCTAAAACGAAAATAGAGGACTTGCAACAGAAAAGTTAGCACAAAGGAGGCAGCAAAAAAATAGAACAAAGGGAGAGCAAGAGCTACAACAAAAAGATGGGACAGTAGAAAACTATGTACAACAGTTGCAGAAATGTAAGAGGCCAGAAAAATATAAGGGACGTGAAAAACAACAAACTGAAGAGAAAAATAGAGAAATAAAAAAACGTTAGCTACAAGGAAACATAAAATAGAATATGTCTATGAAGAAGAAGCTTATGATGTTGGGTTACTAAAACTGTATTTCTCGGTTGAATGGATCCGAATTATTGAATGTTAATCAAAATTTTTTATTGACTAAGTATTGATTATTTTTCTAAATTATTATTCAATTATTTGATTTTAAAGTTAGGTTTGCAACTAGTATATGGATTTATTCAATCAATTGCTAGATTAAATAGGTTGATTTTTAATCATTTTAATCAAAAGCAGTGAATAGGATTTTATCTACTATATAAAGGACATTATTATAGGAAAAATAATTTTCTAGGTTAAATATATATCATATATAGGTTGTCTAGTTCATCGATCTTCTTGATTCGTAAATCTATTAATTAATTAAATTTAAGATCATATCTATGTTGTTGATTAATAAAGGTTATTTCGAGCACATGTTTCGATTAAATAAACATAAGAGAAGATAGGTAAAAAAAATTACCATGATAAATTTGGCGAGTGTCAAATCAACCAAAAATAATTAACTTACTCAAAATATTAATGTAGCACAGGGGAGTAAGGTCGTCTCCTCAGGGAATGGTGGTTTATTTCTCTTAAAACAATTAAGTTAAACAAAAGTGGGGGATTATGTTAAAATGCAATATGAAAGACAACAAAAATAAATCATTTAGAAATTTAATAAAAATATTTCTAATTAAAGGAATTTATTTCTATCTTGATTCGTGCAATTTATCATTGATGCAAAAATAATTCAACATACCCATAAATAAATTGGTTCTAGCTATTAAGAATAGATCTATAATAACCAATCTTTCCTTACCTTGTACAGTAATCACGAACAGATCAAACAATTACTACCTAATTGAAAAATAATCCCAGAGACAATTCATAGGATTTAATGTTTCGACAACCTTAAAATCTAGAAAGACCTAATTCTAACCAATAAAATCAACAGATGATTTATTTCAATTAGATTAATTAATTCCACGACATATATTAATTTTTTTAATGAGAAAATAAAATTATGTCTGTTGTCACTTATTAAAAATCAACAAACAATTACGGATGTGCCTTTTTAATTAACAGTATATTATTTTAGGATTATTAAATATATGCATCTATTCAATAAAACCCAAAACCATCATAACACAGTAAATTCATGAATTAATTAAATATCTATGCATGATTAAATTCAATAAAACATAATATATCTCCGAATTAACATAAAATAAAAGTTTCAATATAATCCTCTAACTAGAATTAAGAAATTAACTACAAGCCATAAAGTAAAAAAATATAAAAATTATTTAAAAATAAATTATCTTACTGAAAAAGCTTAAAGAAAACTCCAAAATAATGAAAACCCTAAGTTCAGCCGTCCTTTTTTTTTTTCTCACGTTTCTGCCTTTTCCTTTCTTTTCTTTCTTTTCCGTTCTCGCTCTTTTTTTCGCTACCCTCTGTTCTCCCACTTGTTGTCCCCTGTCGCTGTTTTGTCGAATAGGGTTGTCTCCCTTTTTGTTTTTCTTCTTTTCCAGCCGCTGCTCCTTATTTCTTTTTCAGCTAAATGGGTCTCCGTATCCCCCCTTTCTCCCTTTCCTTTCTTTTTTTTTCAGTCCAAGTCTATTGGTCTGTAACTGAATGGGTCTGTCTGATTTTGTGTCTTGGACTTGGTGGTGAGATTGGGTCTGCAACTGGGAGTCATCAACAGATAGTCTAGTGGGCTAGGCTCCAATCGGCTGTAAGCTTGAGGCGCGCAGGCTCTCTGGACCCTTACAAGGCTGTCTAAGTGCGTGTCCAGTGGCGGGCTCCAGGTAGGCGTGCAGCTGCTCAGGCTCGCCAGGTGTGATCTAGCTGGCGGCGCAGCAGCCCAGAGAGACCGGTCCAACCAGGCGCACAGGCTCTCCAAGCGAGCGGGCTCTCCAGCTGCAGGCTTCCAGGCACACGGGCTCCATGCACAGGTGGGTTGGACCGCTCCCTTGCTCCAATAGCTGTCTCCAGGCTTGATCTTGGTCTTGGTCAACAGTCCAATAGTCCAACAGTCCATTTCCACTTCTTTTCTTCAAAATGACTCTACACTTCATAACCTATAAAAATAATATTAAAAAAACTATAATTCAAACAATGTTCATCTAATATATTCTAAAACTATCGCAAATTAATACATAAATTAATAACCTATCAAAATTCTTTTTCCTAATAAATCAGCAAATAATTTTAATAAGAAATAAAAAAAGGTCTATATAAGGAGAAAGGTGAAAAAAGAACTAATAACTAGGGATAAGGAGGCAAAAACATTGCCCTCTAACCTAGCAAAAAACAAAAAGGCTCTATAATCATCTTGTAAAACCAAACAACCATAAAAGGAGACAAGTCGCAGGTGAAAGACCTACTCTACTAAGAACCAAAAAGTAGAAAAGATGTATAAGGTGTGAAAATTAGCATTACTAATGGTTTGCCTAAAAACTAAGAAGAAATAGAAACCAAAGACTTCTAGAAATTTTGATTGAATCTTTAACTATCCAGATAAATTTACTTCTTGTTTGAATCTGACAATAGGGCCTTAGACAGTGTCTTTAAAACTTGTTTTCAAATGTTTCCTTTCCTAAGCAATCCTCTCATATTTTTCCTTTTTTCCTTTTAATGACGTTGACGAGATCTTTCATTTCTTTAAAAAATATTTTATTCGAGGAAGCTTCAATTACAGGAGGGGCGAATCCGAAGGGTACTCTGGGTCAGAATTGATTAGAGAAGCTAAATTCTAGTGGCAATGTTCTAGGCCCTCTGGATCAGAATTTATAAGAGTAGCTAATTTCTAGTAACCAAGATCACGCAGTTTATGTAATCGTGGTAGCCAGAACTGAGGGATGAAGCCAAAAAAGAAACTTTTAGAAGAACTAGAACTTGAGGAGACTGGTGCCAGAATTGTTGTAGTCCTCCTTGCTACTTTCCTTCTTCAATTGAAATGGGTTACAAATGGGAATTTGTGATTAAAATATGTCTCCTCAAGTTGTTTTTCCATCTCTCTACCACTAATTTTTTGTGTACTAGGATTTTTAACAAGTATTTTGATCACCTTATTATGAAGTACATTCACTTTGAACTTGTCATGGCGATTTTTCTTTAGGTCATCAACCTTATCCTTATCAACCATAATTTGTTTCCCTTTGGTTTTCCTTTTTTTTTCCCCTGATTTGCTTCGCCTGAAAATACTAGAAGACATGCAAAACAAAAGTTAGAAAGAACAGAAAATAAAACTAAACATCTACCTCTTATTAGTGCTTGTATTAACAATCTTTGTAATTTAAGAGACCAACGTAATGGAATTACTCTGGGAATCAATAGAGGTGTATTTGAAAGAATGATTGTTTCTTTTATACCAAATTTTGTAAACACATGTAGGAATGTTTATCTTAAGACGCTTTACATCTATATTTCAAAGGTTCAAAGGGTTTTTAAAATAGTTTAAAAAGTCAGGAGGTTGGAAAGTATATGAGGGTTTATTTGTAAGTGATTTAGGATAGTAAGACAAATAGCTTTTGAGTAGCTACATTTCAAGAATAAGTTATTTATATTTTCACCAACCAGTAAGCATAAAGAACAAAAATTTAGACATTAAAGGAAAGGTAAGGTATCTCGAGTTTGGAGATTGTTTTGGAAAGCTATCCATAAAATGAAGTTATGTCTAAAGCTAGCTTTCTTATACGAACCAATTTAGACCAGGGGACATTTGGGGGGGGGGGTAGTCTTAGCCATTTATAAGCTGAAGTATTTATTTAGATTCTTGTAGGGCTTTCCAACCATTCCAGATTTTCATTTTTAGAACTATCTAGTAAATAAGCCATTGGTTCATAGGAGAGACTTTAGATAAAAGTATTATTAGTTGAGCTCTAATTCCAAATATTGTCCTTGATAATTTTAGAGGCTTTTTTCTCCTAGTGGGAGATCTGAACCATTTATCAACTTAGAAGTAGTAAGATCCTTGGGGATGCCTCGAGGATGCCATGGATCCTGTCACAAAAAAGTTGAAAACTCATTTCCAATCTTAATTTTGAATTGGTTCCTAATTTGGTCCCTCCCTTGAATTATTTTTCTCCAACGCCAAGTGCTACCAAATTCTAGCCTTAAAATTCTAGAAAATTTTACTCTTGAAAATAATAGTATGGACCCACTTAACCCATAAACCCTCAGTACCAGTAAACGGAATCTAAATCCTCTTCCCTAAGAGGACTTTACTCTAAGTTTTAATGTGTTTGATACCTAAACCTCCTTCTATTTTAGTTCTACAAATGTCACTCCATTTAACCTTTTTCGAATGGTTGGAATTTGACACCCTAGACCAAGGAAATTATGTAATTTCATTTCAATGTCTTTAATGATAGAGGAAGTGATAAGTTTGAATTATATTAATTTTTCTTATGCATTTTAGTGTTAATTCATTCTTATTTTAATGTTTAAAAGCTTATTTTGTATTCTTGTTGAGTTTACAATTAGTTTTAATCATTGAACACAAATACAAGTTGAAAGGAAGAAGTTTGGAAGAGAATTGAAGCAAAAGTGAAAGGGATAGTTCCTATCCAGAAGATATATTTCATGTGCCTTCAATTGTAGTATATGTTGCAGCATCTGCCACATATGTTCGAATATTAAGAGTTATACAATGGGTCACTATATCGCCATATGGCTTAAATGAACTGGCTTATAGCTCGTGGACAGCCAAAAAAATAAGGTTAAAGGCAACATTTCACTTCCAAATCATACATAACCCTAAAAGAGGCATATAAAAGGATCAAGACAAATGGGAAGCAACAATTTTGCTCCCTCTTTGGGTAGACTCTATTTTCTTAAGGTTTTCTTAGGTTTTTTGGTTCATTTTCATGTATTTTATTCTATATTCATGTCTTATGCTTAGATTTCATATTGTAGGCTGCAGAATTATGATTTTATTCTTGTTTTCTCTGTTTTCTTTCCATTTTCATTTTATTTTTATTTTATTTTTTATTTTTATCTTATTTGGGTTATATTAAATATGTGTTAAATTCATATGTTAAATAATTCCTTTATGTTTTTTGCATCTTTATTTGTTTTGATGTTAATTTCATATTGTGTTTTTGTTTATTTTATTATGTTAGCTTATATTTAATTGGCTTTAAAGATATCTGATGGATAAATGGCATATGATTGTGAGAATTGATTAGGCCTTTCATGAGTTTTGTGATTTATGCTAAGAATGAATTTGAATTTGGAATTAATGCCATAAATTAGGGATTTATTCAAAGGATTGGCCATTCTAGGTGTAATTTCTAGTTCAATTTCTAGGATTTAGCTTTTGATATGCAATTGTCATTAGTGAAATCCATAAGTGGTGATGCGTTAATTAATTTTGTAGGTAAACCTAGTCAATTAGCATAGGATTTCAATTATCAAAGTTACATAATCTAAGTTTATATGATTATGGCTTAGGTTAGTAATTCCCTAATGTGTTAATGATGCTATGCCACTAAATCTAGAGAGATTATTCTAAGTTGTTGCATAATTAGGGATATCTTTAGAGTTTGTTGGATTTATCTAAAATAGGAGGAATTTATAATGTAGGAGCTTGTTTGTGTCTATTGGCTAGCATCTTACAAATAACACAATTTTTATATTTTCTATGATCAATTATAATTCATAATATAGATAATGTCTTCTACCTAGCTTCTCGTATTTGTTATTTGTTTCTTATCTTGATGCGTTATTGTTTGTTTTACTCCTTAGTTGTCTTTTACTTCCTTCGCATCCATGGGCTTTATTTTCTTTTCATTTTCCTTTGTGCAATAATATGAATAGCCATAAATACAACCAGTTCTCTATAGGATCGACCTTGACTTGCCCTACTACATAATTAATTAAATTAGTTAGGTAAATTTATTATTTGATGGTCCATGATAGACCTATCAGGAAGGAAGCAGGAAGTCTACCAATATAAGATAAATATCTATTAGTCTACTCAGTATAAGCTGAAGCCTACCAGTATAAGATAAGAATATATCACTTTATTTCTCTACTCTTGCATTAATTTTATTCATTAAAGGGGTATAGTCATTCTTGGAGAGTCAACCTGACAGAAAGGGATGACCATATTTAATATGGAGATTGCTTAGATTGATACCCGTAAGAGTAATGATTTTATGTTCAAGAATTATGGAATCTTTAGATAAAAAGAATTGACTCTTTGACAGATGCATTTGAAGACTAGAAATTTTAGAGAACAGATTCAGTCCATCAAATAATGTTTTAATATACTGACTATCAGCATGGCAAGAAAGAAGAAGATCATCAGTAAATAAAAGGTGAGATAGATTAAGTTTATTGCAACATTAATGATATCTAAAGGAATCACTCCTAGATGTAAAGTTATCTAGAATCTTAAAAAGAGATTCTATGTAAATGATAAATAAATAGGGGGATAAGGGGTCACCTTGTCTAAGCCCAGAGTTACCTTTAAAGAACCTAGAAGGAGAGCCATTTACAAGAATAGAATAGGAAGGAGAGGTAATGCATTCCCAAATCCAATCTATGTAAAGAGAAGGAAAACTTAAAGAGATCAACACTTCAAACGAAAAATCCCATTAGATAGAGTCATAGGCTTTCCTCAGGTCAATTTTGAAAGCACAATGTTTATACCCATTACTAATATGATAATTTTAAAAAAAATTAATCCAAATGGATGTTATCTCCTTTTTTTTTCCCTTAATAAAGCAAACTGGTTAAAACTAATGATATAGGGGAGAACTTCTCTAAGCATATTAGCCAGGATCTTTGAAATAACCTTGTAAGTCATATTACAACTAGAAATAAGCCTAAAATTAGTAACAAAAGAAGGATTAAAACACTTAGGAATGTGGGAGATGAAGGTAGAATTAATTTTGCAAGCAATTTAACATGCAAAAAGAAGTTTTGGATAACCTAAATAATATCATTCCTAACTATATACCAAGTATATTTGAATAAAATAAGTATTGAAACTATTTAGACATAAAGCCTTATTAGGGAAAAAAGAATTAAACACATATTTTAACTCCTTATTAGGGCCAAAAGAAATAAACACATCATTTACTTTTTGAGGAGTGACAGGCACAATTAAAGAGTTAGCAAAGGAATCAGGAATTTTGGAAGTGATAAAGGTTGAACACACTAGGGCTTAGAAGAGAGAACTCTACATCTCCCTAAAGTATTTTGAAAAAAGTTAAGAAAAACGTTATGAATGTCTTCAAGAGCAAAAATTATTATTCTTGTTCTACTTGCAATAACGTAATTATGAAAGAGCTTAATATTTCTATCACCCTCTTTCAGTCATTTAATACGAGAAGCTTGTTTATAAAAACTCTCTTAATCCTCTAAGTATTTAAGAAAATCATGGATAATCTCTCATTCCTACTCAATGAGAGAAAACTCATTGGGATTTTATCTTATTTGATTTTTAATATTGTTCAAATAAGTTTGTTTAGCACTATCCTGCTATTAATATCCCCTATCTCTTTAAAGTTGAAATTTTTAAGCGCTTGTTTAACCTGTTTAAGTTTAGTAACCACACAAAACAAAGGGGTGCCATTAACTATAATATACTAGGCCCTTTAAACAATCTGGAGAAAATTAAGTTGAGTAGCCAGGAAATTTGAAAATCTAAAGGGAGAGGCTTTGATCCTCTTTAATGACATAAGTTTGATCAT
Organism: Pinacopodium congolense; assembly: GCA_028565735.1. NCBI lineage: Eukaryota > Viridiplantae > Streptophyta > Magnoliopsida > Malpighiales > Erythroxylaceae > Pinacopodium > Pinacopodium congolense. The sequence continues at coordinate 13,425 of JAOXYD010255552.1, forward strand.
CATTGGAGAGTGATAAAAAATGTTTAGGTTCTCAATTAAAGAATAAGAATCAGGGAAAGAGGAAATCTAATTTTAATTCTTCAAAACTCTAACCAGTTTCTTAACTATAAAAGGGTTACCCTCCTATTTATTAGACCAAGTAAAACTTGGTTCATAAGCAATTAAGTCAAAAAGAGACAAACCTCAGCACAATCCTTAAAATCTCTCATACTATCAAGGGTATTGCTACTAATAGAAGAAATGTCTTAGAAAAAAGAATAGAATTAAAATCACCAACAATAAGCTAAGGCTTATGATCTATATTAGAATGAATACTTTTTAAAGAGTCCCAAAACTGCTTTTTATGATTATGGTTATTGGAACCATAAACACGAGTAATAAAACTAAAGAATTGTGATTTAAAGGGTGACTTCAAGATGGATTTGCTGATAAGTGGTTAATGAGGGAGAACAAGAGAGAGTATCAGGATTTTAGGCTACTAATATCTTAGCATTATCAGCAGGAGACAAATTCCTATTAAAATCCCATCACTTAAACAAAAGGGGCAACATAATCCATGTTTCAATTAAGTATAAAAAAGAAGCATGACAAGATTTAAGGAGACATTTAACACCTAATTATTTTCTAGTATTGTTAGGACCTTTAGTATTATGAAAACAGTAAAGCCATAAATAAAGAAAAAATAGAACAAAATAGAACAAAAATTGTCTAAGACTTAGCTTTTTTCCTAGACTTCATGCTTCTCCTAGTAGTAAAATCTAGATTGATTTGACCTTCTATGAAGTGAAGGACCTATATCATTACAAATCCCAACCAATTTAGAATCATATATAGTAAGAGTATTACCAGATATTCCTAGGCAGGAACCTTGGCACTTCCTTGACACATCTCTTGAATCTCTTGCTCATTTTGGTCCTCAGTGGGAACTTCTAGGTGACTCTGTTTCTTTCTTTCCTACAAAGATGCAAGCTCACAAGTTTCTTTTCTTGCCTACGCATCTTTATTCTTTGTTAATTGTATTGGCTGCACTTGCAATAGCGCATTCTGAATATCTGTTTCAAACTTTCTTGCAGTTGGTCTCTTATTGCGGTCTAAACAAAACAATATTAATTAAATTCTATCTTAGACCAAACTGGAGGCAAGCGTACCTCGTCGACAAGTAATATAACAACGGTAAGAATCGAGTATTGTATCCAAGGGATTCCAACACGCAAGACAATTAAATTAAACGATGTAAAATTACTCAAAAGATTGAGAATTGATTGTTTTATAAATGAATTGAAACAAATGAAATAAGAAAATATGTAAGATGTAAATTAATGGACTAAATGCAAAAGAACTAGATCAAATGATAGAAAAAATGGCTGAGGCATCGAACTTCTATTGAATTAGGCACTAAAAAAAATAAGTAATAATAGTGGATTGATTTACGATTTACTTCACTTAAGCAAGTCAACCTAATGTTTATTGGAATTTCTTTCTCTTTTAAATCCAACTTACCTACTTGGTTCATAAATAATTTGGAGTAAAAGGTATTAAACACAAAAATCCTAAATTTAAGTTTGTTAATTCTAGGTATTCTCACACAAGATCCTAAGATTAGTCTACACTTTAGTCTCAAATATGTCATTTAATTGATTTTTCAACAAATTAAATCCTAATGATTATGGTATTAAATCATCTAGCGTCTTAATCTAGGTGATCAAACTAAACTAAGCTAAAAATTGTATTCAATTAAATGAAAATCAATACCACAAAAATATGTCCTAATCCAATATCAATCATAACCTCAACCAAAAAAAATATTTACTTAGACATATTTATCAATTTAACATAAGTCATGGTCATAACAAGTATTTTTGTTGAATAAATAACAAAATAACACATTAAATAAATATTTATACCAAGAAATCAAATTCTGAACAAAATTTAATAGAAAAATTATTAAAATATGAAAATAAAATAAAATAAAAAAGAGTGAGAAGTGGTTGTTCTCTACCAAAATCTGTCGTCCCTCTCCTAGCGTTTCAATCTGTCTGACACTTCATTCTTCTCTGCGTCTCTGTGTTCGAATTTTGCTGTCTTTTGGGCTGTTCTGCTTTGAATTCTGTCTATTTTCTTTTCTCCGTTCTGTCTTCTCCACCCCTGTTCCCCAATTCTGTCTTCTACACCCACTGTTCCCGAATTCTATCTCTTTTTTTTTTCTCTAGGTCTTCTGCTTTCTTTTTAACTGCTGGGTTGGAGCTTTGTTTGTGGAGTTGGGAGGAGTCTGGACTGCTTATGTGCAGGGGCTGCTAGGTCCAGGAAGGCTTGGAGCAGGGGCGCAGCCTGCTGATCTACTACTAGGAGGAGGGCCTGTGCTGGTGGGCGTGGGCTCAAGTTGCAGAGAGGAGGAGTGGGGCTGCAGGCTAGGGAGATGCTGGGCCCTGGGGCGCTCTGTGGGTTGGGCGTAGGCTTTGACGTGGGCTGACTGCTGGGCTGGTCTGCTGAGGCTCGCGACCTTCTGGGCTGTGGGAGACAGGCTGTGCAGACTCGGGCCTAGGGCGCTTAAGTGGGTCTGGCGGGTTGGATGCAGCTGGGCTAACAGGCGGGCTTCTGCTGCATTTTTCTTTCTTTTTTTTTCTTTTTTTCTTTTCAACTTTAATTTTTAAATTTAATTTAAATATACAATAAATAAATAAACTAATAAAAT
>JAOXYD010255590.1:0-16112 GCA_028565735.1 Pinacopodium congolense
TGCTTTTGCCCGTGTAGGTACCAGTAAAGGTGATAAGGGAAAGGGACCAGCACTGCAGTAAAGGCCAAATCTCTTGAATTTTTGTATTTTTGTACTTACTTATAATTGGGATATATTTTGGATTTTATTTTTAGTACATCCCAATTGTATTCAAATGTTAAACTTTTGTTTTTGTAAATTGATAGAGATGGTGGATGTGAAACGAAAGAATGCTTTATGATTCAGTTATCTATTATGCATGCGTTATTGGATTCCGCTGCGCAGTTGCATGTGAAATGAATAGGCATATTTAACAACTTGGTAAATGCTTCTGCAATTGGTTATTAAAATTAATAAAGATCGTGTGAGCGCGAGAATTGAGTGAGTAGCGCTTTGGTATTCCTTCTAGGGGGTATTAAGGCGTTACACAAACCTTGTTTTGCTCAAATTGTTCTAAGTTATTTATAGTTAAGTTCCAATTCTCATCACCTAAAGCCTCGTATATATTCCTAGGTTCAATCTTTGAAAGAAAGGTAATATGACATAAGTTAAATTTTGATCGAGTGGTTACCTCTTGGTGAACATCACCTATAATTTGGTTGGCAGGATGATCCTTCTTGTACCTCCATTCTCTTGGTAGCTTTTCATGTCCTCCTTCTTTACTTGGTTCAACAATTTGTGATGTTTGTCCATTGTCTTCAAGTGAAAGATGTTCTAATCTCTTGGATACATCTTCATCATAAAAAACAACATGCATATATTCTTCAACAACATGAGAGTTCTTGTTATATACTTTATATGCTTTACTTGATAAGGAGTATAATAAGAAAATGCATTTATAAGTTTTAGAATCAAAATTTTCCAAACTATCTCTACTATTAAAAATCTAACATTTGCAACCAAAAACTTTGAAATGACTAATTTTTGGCTTCTTTTCGTTTAAAAGTTCATAAGGAGTTTTATCTAGCTTATGTTTAATATTAATCCCATTGATGACATGACATGCACATACAATGGCTTTGGCATAAAAATACTTTCGAAAATCATACTTATTTATCATAATTCACGCCATTTATTATAAAGATCTATTTTCCTTTCTACTAATTCAAACATATCATTTTGAATTCTTTACCATGATCACTTAAGTCCAGGAGTATTCACTCAACGAAATTAAACACTTATCTTCAAGAATAGTAACATAATGTAGATCAACAACGTAAACATTTCCTTCCCATTTTCTTAAGAATACAACACTATCGTTATCTATCTTAGTGACCACACATTCATCTCCTACAAAACTAACCTTGTAGCTCTTATCATATATTTGACTTACACTTAACAAGTTATGTTTCAATCTTTCAACAAGTAAAACATTATCGATTAATAGACAATTATCTTTACCTATTTTTCCAATGCCAATCACCTTACCCTTGGAATTATCCCCAAAGGTGATGAATCCTCCATCCTTGCTCTTGAAAGTGATAAATTATGAAGGATCCCCAGTCATATGTCGTGAACATCTTCTATTTACGTACCATTTGTTTCTTCTCTTTTCCTACAAGATAAATGAAAACAATTTTAGGTACCCATCTTATCTAGGGTCCTTAAATGCTAGTATACCTAACACATATCTTAAAAATTACACAGATAAAAATTACAAATAAGAGTTAAAGAAAAATCATAAAGTTTAGGTTTTAATAAATGTAGGCAGATCACAATATAATTTATCAACTTTAGAGTTAAACCGTGATTTTTCAACTTATTGCTCGACCGAACCATAGCATTCGTCGACTGAATAATCAAGTTTTATTATATTGGTAGACCATACCTATCCATTGGTCAACCAATCAACATTCAGTCAGCTGATGTCACCAGTTTGGTCAACCAATCATCTAAGGATGGTAAAAAACAAAACACAATACACACAATAAATTATAAACCATTGCAAAATAGAAAGAAAAAGCAACTATCTAGTTTTCAGAATCAATATAGTTTTTGCATTAAGAAAATTGTTGATTTTGTAACCAATTGAGAAATTGTTTCGTGAGTCATATAAAAAATAAGAGACAAGTCCATGATAGCCACAATATGTGAAAAATAGAGGAGTGTAAGTCCTATATATATTTCTATAGTCATTTCTATATCTAAAATCATGATGAAAATTTTGTTGAAATTGTTTTCTAGGATGCATGAGAGTCCTTTTATCATTAAATCGATGTTGGAAGACTTTACTAGGTCTTGATGTGTATTTGAATGCATGATGCTTAGGTTGTGGTATACTAGGTGCATCCTGAACATTCCTAGGGGTATATTCTTCTTCTAAGTTCTTTGCCTTCACAAATATAGTCTTACTAGTAGATGACCCTTTTTCATTACTATACCATAAACCATGTTTATTATTTTCGAACTTTTGAACACTTAATAAAGTATCTAGTTTTTCTTTTTCCTTGTTAAATTTTTCTAGTGAATCCTTAAGGGATTCAATTTCTTTCTTTAGAGACCTATTTTCATTTGCTAGCTCATCATTGTCTTTATTAATTATAGTCATATCTTTTCTAAGGTCATTATTTTCTAATTTTCATGCATCTAATTCTTCTAAGGCCTTATTGTTCTTATCGTTCAATTCTTTGTTCTTTTTAGTTAATTTTTCTATGAGTTCCAACACTTCATTATGCGTATACTCACATTCATCTTTCCTAGATGGAGAACGTACCTCGTTGTACGCTATAAAACACATGTTAGCTACTTCTTCTTGTTTGGAGTCACTAGATTTAGACCAAGAGGCTTTCAATGCTTTCTTTTCTTGAAGTCCTTCTTTTCTTTCCTCCATATCTTCTTTTCCTTCTTCTTGACTTTTCCTTCTTCTTCTTTTAGGAGGGGGCATTGCGATCTCAAATATCCCTTTTCACCACATTTAAAACATGTTAAGTTAGTTAATTTATATTTTGATTAAGATGTACCTTTTTGACTCGTTAAAGCATTTCACATGAACTTCTTTAGCCTTCTTATGATGAATGCGAGCTCCTCTTTTTTGCTTCTAACTGACGATTCTTCATTGTCTCTTTCCTCATTTTTGTTCACTTTTAATGCCACATTTTTCTTCTTTGGCATCTCTTGTTCCTCTTAAATATTCTTCATCCTCATCTTGTATGCTAGAAGTGAACCAATGAGCTGGTTGAGAGGAAGTGTATTGAGGTTCTTAGCTTCTTGTATTTCCATCACCTTTGTTTCTCATGTCTTTGGTAAAGACATCAAGATTTTCCTACATAACTCAACATTAGAGTAGGTCTTACCTAAACCTTTTAGCGAATTAATAATATTATTAAAATGAGCTTATATTGAAGAAATAGTCTCATCATATATCATACAAAAAAGTTTATAATCATCAGTAAGCATACGTATTTTGGTCTCCTTGACATGATTCGTGCCTTTATGAGTAATTTCAAGAGTTTACCATATATCATATGCAGTTTCACACATTGCAATCCTATTATATTCTTCCATGCTTAAAGCACAATATAAAATATGCTTAGCTTTATTATTCAAGGATGTTGACCTCTTTTGATCTAGGTTACACTCATTCTCTTTCTGTAGGACTATCTTATTTCCTATAAGTTTCGTAGGTATTGTAAATGGTTGAGTTACCATTATCCATAAATCAATATTTTCTCCCACCAAGTAGCATCTCTACCTATTCTTCCAATACATATAGTTATTTACATTGAAGTAAGGTGTTCTATGTAGATTATGCCCATCTAAGTTGTGTGAAGAACCAACAGAATTCATGAAAAGTGCCACTTGGTCTTTCCTAAAAAATTTGTTAGAATTTACACTCAAAGTGAGACCTACGCTCTGATACCAATTATTAGTCCTAAATGACACCTAAGATAGGGGTCAATTAGGTTCTACTAAAATTTCAAGTCAATACACAAGAATAAAACTAATAGTAAATTTGCAAAAGCTAAATAAATCAATATAAAACAAATAAGATGAAATGAACTTGTATTTATTGAAAATAAATTAAGTAATACAAAATTTAAATACAGAACAACTTACAAACTCATTTTTGGAATAACAACTTACAAACTCATTTTTGGATGAAGGTTAACCTTCTCCTCTTTTTTAAGGCTTAAGAATAAACTTTAGACACGTTCTTTTTGTAGGTTTAAGAATAAACTCGAAATACTCCTTTTTAAAGGATCAAGAATAACCTTACATTGACAAAGAAATTACTTACTCGTAGAGAGAACTCAAGTCACGCAAAACTTGTTAGATAAAAACATATGTATACACTTTGATCTCAAACTTTTAATCAGATACTCAAACTTGTGACTTGCTAGATAATTGTGCATTTAACTCCTTACTTTCTTGTCTATTTATACACATAAATAAGACTCATATAGACGTTAGAGCATTAATCAACTCTTCATACTATTATCTAAAGGATGTATCCGTTGTATATATTTTCTGACTGTTGGGTAAATCTTCTTTCCGTTAAGTAATATGATAGTTGTACTTTGTTTGGTCGACCGATAGACCATGTTCAGTCGATCGATCTTCTAAATTTTTTCATTTGGTCTACCAATAGCCATCGTACAGTCGGCTAGTCTTCATTCGGTCGGTCGATTTCCAAGTTCTGTCTCATTTCGTCATCCCATCTTCCTCAAGGTATTCATTCAGTCGACCGATCTTCATGGTTTAATCGACCAATGCCCTCTTCTGTTCTTGAGTTAGGTTGATCGATCAGTATTCAGTCGACCGACCTTCAGTCATCAGTGTCCTTTAATTACTTGAAATATCTTCTTTGCAACATATCTATCTTTAAACACACTTAAATAAACAAATATTAGTAGAAATGGTGTTTTCTCATTATCAAAATCGAGTAGAATCTCCTTTGGTTCAACAATCACCATAACTATGTTCCTAACAAATAGCCCCTAAAATCAATCTTTTAAACCTTAATTCAAGCTTACACAATTCAATAATATCTTGATCAAAAATAATATTTAAAGAAGCTCACAATATATCAAAAATTAACTAATTCCTTAATGCTCACACATAGTATAAATCAATAAAATTTTCATTAAAAAATCAAAGTAATTTAAATCCTATTTATTACAGTTCAAAAGTAATCTATTAACTTTACTTTTAAAGGTAACTAATAACCTTTAATAATATTAATAACTAACACAATTAAATTCCTTAAAAGTAAGTAACCGATCACACCTTTAATGGTATATCATTAAAGGTTATTGAATGAAAACATTTCTACAAATTTTAGAGGCAAATAAATAATATAAAAAATATCATTACACCTCATTACATTATAAATAAATTGATTGATGCAACAAAAATGAGATTAAAGCATCCAAGAATAAAGATTAATTCAATAGAACAAAAGAGTTGTCATTTTATGTAGTGGTTATGTTCCTAATAAACAATAAATGATTTTTATCATTTAAAATTCACACAATGAACACAAAAACCTTTCTAGAACCTTAATCAATTAATAAAAAATATATTTTAACATTAAATTAAATTTTAGAGCATGAAATCGAAGGACTGAATAAAGAACATATTAAGAACTATCAAAATGACAGTATTTGAACTTCAACCCAAAAATAAACATGTTCAAGACTCTAAAATCACAAAAATAAATTAAACAACTTCTTGGGAGCTCAAATAACTCTAGAAAAGCTAATTGAAACAACGGAACTAAAAATAAAACTTGAAATCAAAGGATTTAAGTGAGGTAGCTCATGAATATTCAAAACTTAAAGTATAATCCCTTTTTAATATTATTTCTCTCTGAAAGTGGTATTAGTATCTGAATAAAAAGCTTTTACATATCTATAGGTTTAAGAAGGGAATAGATTTTTTAGTTATAAAAACTAGCCCTTATGATGTTAAAAATTGGTTAAAGACTGAAAGTAAAAACTAGTCATTAGACATCAACGATGGTTCTGTAATGTTCAACAGTGCTTTTCATACTCTTCTTAAATCCCATAACATGGCACATTAATGGCTCTATTCTTGATTATCATTAATGGCTTGAAAAAGAACAAAACAACAATGGTGGTTATATAACAACCGTTGATACCTGCTATTTTGTTCCTAGAAAACTATTAAAAAAAGCTTTAAATCAATTTTTAAAAACCTCAAACAATTTCCTAACATTAAATACAACTTTAAAAGTTTTTAAAATAATTTCAAGGCTTTTGAACTTTCAAATCATTTCAATAGACTTTTAACACAAAATTAGTCTTGGTTATTCATTATAAACATTTTCAAAATCTTCAAAGTTTCTAAAGCATTCACAAACACTTTAAAAACCAAAATTGACATCACAATAAACACACATGAAAAAAATTTAGACTTATTAAGAGGCATAAATTAACATAATTCATTATATTACCTCTTGATTATGCAATTTTATACAAATGTTGATTTGTGTAACTTGTAATGATAATTTTTGTGTACCTAGCTTAAAATCATCAAAAAATTTTAAAAAACAAAATCTCATTTGTTAGCTTAGTTAAGCATATTGCACATGTTGATTTTTGTAAAATGAAATTTTTACTAAAACTATAACAAATCTAAAAACTGACTCTCTCTCTCTCTCTCTCTCTCTCTCTCTCTCTCTCTCTCGTGCGATAATTGTCAATAAAAAACTTTAAAATCTAAAAGTTTAGATAAAAAAGTAAAAAAAATAGCTTGAATTTTATTTTTATGTAGTAAAACCTATCAAACCTTTTTAACCTAAACTTAATGGGCCTGCAGGTTCCTTTTATCTAGTACAATATGTTAAAAATTTCTTAACCCCTAGCTCATTCCAAACAAAAAATAGTAAGTTAGTGTGTTTAGTTTATATTCACTGTTTTTTTATAATTTTCTAAGCTTTCCAAATTCAATTAAATCCATTTATTTTAGGTTCATTATATTTAAATCATTTCTATTTTCCAAATTCTATTAACCCTATTTGATCTATGTCCATTACATTTAAATCACTTAAGTTTTTCAAATTCAATCAACCATAATGTTATGCTCAAATGAATATCTAATTTAAGGCCATTTCATTTGTCACTTCTATTTTATCTTTTCTTTTAAATTAATAAAAAAATCAAACCCACTTTATTTTCAATTATTATAACACCTCTCTAGAATTTTTCTTTACTTAGAGCACTAAGGCCAAGTTATAGAAATTTTTCTTTTTAATTCCCAAGTTAAAAAAATTTATAGCATTGAATCATAGGTTTTATTGTAATTTACTCAATGAACATTTGAAATTCTACCAAAATTATTTATCTCTGAATTCCCTAAATCTACTACATATTTTAAGATTTAGGTAACACTTCAAGTATATAAAATATGATATTTAATAATTTCCTTTTTTACAAGTGAACCATTGAATTCATTCTTGTCAGTACGACTTTTAACTATTTTCCTTAGTTTTTTTTTCCTATCTTTCTTTGATTAGGTAAAATTAAAATTTTATTATCTTTACTCCTTTATCTACTTATTCATTTTGTTTATGTTTTGCTCTATTCTTCAATAACACTAACATATTCCAAGTTAACTTACTCTTAATGGAACTAACATTAGACTATTTTAATTCAATATAAAAGTTCATATATTTAATTATTATAAAATAAAATTTGGGATAATTTAATAATTTCACTAAAGTTACATAAAAATGGATTATTTCTCCTAATATATCATCTTTTTTTTACTTAGGAAGGATTATATTTTTATTTCTAATGACAACATAATTTTTTAAAAAAAAGTATAAAAAAATAATTAAGAAGTAGGAAGAAAAAAAAACATGATCAATAAAAAGTTCTATAAGATATCTCCTTCCTTATTTGTATGCTATTATAAGGTGGATTAAAAAGCTGAACTCAGATCTAATGCTTTAGAACATTGAATTATCTTAATGTTAATGTCTTAGGAATCATCTTAAGAGTTTGGATATCCTTTTTTTTTTTTTTGTGCTCTTATATATACTCCGAAGAACATATCTTTAAGTCTTTGTAAATAGGATGAACCATTCAATCAACCATCATTAATTGGGAACCACTCTTACTAGGTGTAACAAAATAATAATTAAAAGTAACATGGGCATTTTAAGACATTATGAAATGACTTCTTTAATATTGTCATATAAATCATGTTACCTAGATATTAACTAATTAGTAGCAGATATATATTAACTATTTAAATCTAGACGTGATTAAAACTAAAATAGTTTAGTACTAGGTTCCCATCTGAAGAGTTCCCCAAATTAGATAAAAAAAATTCATTACACTTTCCTTAGGTGAAAGAAAATTATGATATTTAGTCTATCTTTTTATGAGAGAGATAGAGCACAAACCAAACCTCTAATTGAAAATAAAAACTTTTTAGCTATATTGAGGTGGTGACTAAAAATGTGGCAATTATTGAAATTTTAAAAGGAAACCAAATGTTTACTCATTGTCCATTTGCAAAAGCATTGATCCACTATTGAAAATGACAATATGCTTATGTCTTGCCTAAATTTTGTTATGAAATTATATAAATGAAGATATTGTAAAACAATACCTATTTTACTATTCATTTCTTTATGTGGAATTTGTATAAACTTTAGATCCAGCTCTTCTCGTGCGCCTTAAGTAAGTTATGATATTTTTATTGTTATTTTTGAATAAAATAACAAATCTATGGGTTCAACTATTAAATCAACCATAGAATGTTTTGAAATCAAATTTCTTGAACCATATTGCCTGTGAAGCATACCCATAGCATTTAATAAACTCAAAATGCATAATCAAAGAGGTCACGAGTATCTACTTGACACTTTTTCAAGCAATTGTAACATTTGATAATATGAATATATATTATGATGTGGACCTTCTATCATCTAGACACCTTGTATAACCTAAATCTATATGCTTATTAAATCCATATTATTCTCCCTCCTATATGCCAGTAAAAAATCCTTAGTACTTTGAAGATATCTCAAAACTAGTTTGACTAGATTCCAATATTCCAAATCTAGATTAGATAAATACCTACCCAACAATCTAATAACAAATGCACTTTTTGATCTTGCATGTACCTAAGCATATTTTAGGATATCATCTATAATAAAATAAGGGATAATCTTCATGACTTTTTTTTAACATACTTCTTTTGACAATATGCCAAAGATAACCTCTCTTTATGAGAGATTGGTACTGTAGATGATTTACAATTTTTATATTAAACCTTTTGAGAGATAACAAAAAAAATTTTAGGAGCTTTTCTTTTAAATTTGAACACCTATATCAAAATATTCTTCATGTCACAATTGTAAAAAGAGCTTTAGACAATAAGTAAAAGCAAAGTTAGAAGTATAATTGTTGGTGTATTTTCATTAAGGCAATAGAATTCATGCCATTAAATAAAGTGGCACTGTTATATATATAAGGAAATAAAATCTCTTAATTAGGAAGTAAAATAAATAATTTTGCTTTGTGTTTTGATTAAGGAAACATAACGTTTTCAAACTATAGAAACAATGTTGAATAGATATAGTAACTATTTAAGTCTTTATAAGGCAATGAATTGATTTTGTTTAGCTAACATTATCTACCAATAAAACTAACATTTATCCTTTAATTAGTAACAATATATTAATGTAAAAGTAAACACTTGTCATTGAATAGTTAAAAACCAAACTTATATTAATGTTAATTAATACAACAATACATAATATTAAAATTAACCTCTATATCCAAAATATAATAACTAAAATACATTAATATATTTCATATCCAAATTACTTGTGAAACCCATATTATTGGATTTTTTGTTCACTTGTTTGTGCAACTATGTGTAGCAAAATATTATAGAGAAAATAAATATCTAATTTATGATAGCCTAACTTATTTGCCATTATTTAGTATGGATTGGTGAGATGGAGTATACTTGGTTCCTTCTAGAGAAATATTATCCACACTTTCTCCTTAGGATCAAAGGTAGAAGATATCAAATCAAGAGATACAATAAAATAAGTTCTTTAAAAGCATGCCTATGCATGTAACCCAAAAAGTAATAAACTTATCTAACATTTAAGAAGAAAAGAAAATATATGATAGATTCCATTAGTAGAATCAAGTTGCAAACATCTGCTTTGTTAATTTAAGATCAAAATAAGTTTAAATAAAATTAAAATACTAATGAGATGAAATCATGAATGGAACATATATATTGTGTTATAGAAGAAAAAAATCCTAATAACTTATAGACATAACAAACTTCATAGTGTGCATAGGTAAATTTTTTCAACTGGATTACTAACCAAATGCAAATATAAGTTTAGACTATGTGTTTCTGCTATTTTTATAAAAGAAAAAATGATAATATTTCATAATATGTACGTGCACTCTTAGGCTTTAAATCATGTATAGAAATCAGTGAAACACAACAAACATATATGATCATAATGTCTCTCTCATTTTTTCGAGGAATCGAAATGTAAAAAGTCATATTTTCTCTAGATTACTACAAAAGAAAGGCAAACAAAATGTGAAAATTAGGAGTAGTTATTTTAAGCATGGAGGTTCATAAGATGTTTCATTTTGACTATTAATGTTGAACCCAACTTCATTTTTCTTGAAATTGGATGAGTTAATCACTTGATCAAACTTTAGGTGCCACTAATAGGAAGCTTATTATAATATATTTATTTTCTCAACTTATAAATCGAATGACATATGACATCTTCCTAAAACCCTTCAAGTTACACCATATAGATCTCCTTATAAAGCTATCCAATCAAAGAAGTACATCAATTTTATGTATCTCCAATTTGATGTAGCTCTATATCATATTGAGCTACTAATGCTATAATCACTTTAAATACATCCCTAAAAGATACAATGGAGAAAGTGACATTAATATCTATCGTCTCTCTCTATATGAAACCTTTGGTAGCTAACTTGATCTTAAACTCCTCAACTTTACTCTAGTAGTCCCTTATGATCCTATGAACCCATTTGCAATCAACAAGTTTATAATCACGATGTAAATCAATAACCTCTTATGCTTGATTATACCTTATCGACTATATATCATCCCTTATTGCATCTCACCATAAATTGACATTAGGATAAAAGCAATTTTTTTATAAAGGTAATTGATTAACCATATATCTTATATCATATTCACTTTCTCTAAGATAGACTATATAATCATATCAAATCACAGGTCCCTTTATCTTGGTAGATCTCCTTAATAGAAGCTTTGAAATTTAATTTATATAATGGAAACCTCAACATATATATGTATTGGTTCCTAATCTTGGACCAGAATGGCACTATATGCAGAATCCATCATCAATACCAAATGGGTGAAGGATAAGAAATTATTATAGTATATATAACATTTTTGTATGAAATATATATATGATTAATCCCATCAAACATTTCTAATTTTAAAAACTTTGTTACTTATGATTCCACAATTCTAAATCCTCTATATCTAAGTAAAATTTTTTGCCTGTAGAATGGTTTGAGTCTCCTACAAAATAGTAATGGGTAGACTGAGAATGATATTTACTCTTATAAGGGTCATATACTTACACCTCAATGGAGCAACCTAAAAAATGGAGATGGGTGCTCGTTTTCACTCTCTTCATAGCTCAAATGGTGTTTTAGGAATTGATTTACTTAAGACCCTATTTATAATATACAAAATAGTCTTTATGGCCTTACCTAAAGGTACTTTAAAAGGATAGCCACTTTATTTGCTCCTCATCATGTCCTTTAAGGTATGAACCTACCTTTGGGTCTCACCATTCAGTTAGGATTACTTGATATTGTAAATTGAGCAATTATTCCATAACTTTCTAAGTATTGGGCAAATAGATCCTTTTCTTGTTTGAGAACCCCATGTTTACCAGAATACTCATCTTCATAATCAAACCTATCAATCTTTATTGACTTTTCAATTAGTTCTCAACTTTAGTCTTCTTTAAACCGGTATAGAAATTCAAACTTTTTCTTAATTAAGAACACAAATCTATATGTAGAAAATTCATCAATAAAGGTCATAAGATATCTTGATCCATAAATAATGTGTGAGTAACATCATAAATTTTAGCTTGAATTATGTCTAGCAAGTTAGAACCACATATTGGATTCTTATTCTTTAGTTTAGTCATCCAACCCTTACAATAATCAACATATGTTTCTAAATTTGTAAAATCATGAGTTGAAAAAATGTTTTCCTTTATCAATCTCCCAATTCTATCTTTACAATGGATAAGTTGTGTAAAGATGAGGTAGCTCCAACAAGAAGAGGTGTGATTTTCCAAGCCATCAAAGAAGAGAACCATATGATTCATAGAGAAGGATAAGGTGCCATCTCGTTCTTCTTCTCATAATGAAAATGATTGTGATGTTAATTTTACCTATGATAACTTAGTTGAATACTTTGAAGTTTTAATTAAGAAAAAATAAGAAATTTTTTCTACTAAGAATAAGAAAATTTTGAAATTGTTTGGTATATGCAAATTAGAAAATATTAATTTGAAAATGAATTGCGTAGTATGGTAAAATCTAATAATTATGTTAATATAAAACAATTGATAGATAAGGATGCATCTTTGAAAAACAAAGTACAAAGCCCTATGGATTCATTCTTTAAATTCATAAAAGGTAATACAAAAATAGAATCCATGTGAGGTGCACAAAGGGCCTCAAATGATAAATACAGTTTAAGATACACTAATGGAAACATACAATCAAGTAATAGTACAACTTTTATCAAAGGTAAGAATTTAGATGATGAACATATGTATAAACCACTTTAAAAAAAATACACCTACATGTAGGACACAATCTAAGAAAAGATTCATGCTTACATGTATGATCCTAAGACTAGACCAAGGAAAGCATCTTATCAAGATAGATACAACATTTATGCTAGGAGCCATTCCAATCTACCTAGCCCTTATTACCACATGAGGAGCTATAATGATTTAAGGCTTAGCAATGCATATGGTTATTTTTAGAGGACAAATGCAGCTTTGTTTTTCTATTATTGTAAATATTATGGATAAATTGAGAGGTCTTGCTATAATAAGCTAAGAAATTGTAATCATATACCCAAAGGTTTGAGAGAAACCAACTAGCCCCCAAGGATACAAATTAATAAGGGTACCAAAGTATGATGATCGTTGTTTCGTAGGTTAAAAGACTTCAAAAGTATCTATAAGATTAAAAGATAATCACCAAAACACATTGTTAAACTAAGCGAGAGAAGAAATGAAATGACAAATTGGTGATACGCTAATGTTTAAATTCCTTCCATCTTGTTATTGCTTCATGCCTTAGTATCATTACATATTTTGAAAGAGAACAATGATTTACACAATACATAAAATTTACATGAATATGAGAAAATTAAAAAACGTGAACAAGTACTTGGGAATAAATTAAAGGGAATCTTTGATAGTTTTTGATAATTTTATAGTTTTGATGTTTTAATAGAATTTATAGTGTATTTTTTAATTTTCAAAAAATAGGGAGAATAATATGTTATACTAAATGTCTTATGTATGAGGATTTAAACATTGAATGATGTTACTTATGAATTATGTTTTTTATGTATAATTTGTGCTTATGATCCCTTTCATGCTTTATTACTCCTTAATATGTTATATTTAGGGGAGTGTAATCTATTATAATGCAAGAATTTATGTACATGATATTATGTTTTAGTTAGGGAGAGTTTGATTATTTTAAATAAGTTATAATGCGCAAAATTAGATAAAGCTTATCCTTTAATGAATTTAGGGGTACCCTTTAAACTTTAATGATATTGATGTCTTTTAAACTTTTGAAATGAGTCTTTTAGTGTGTAATTTTGTTTTGAATATTAATATGATTATTTTATTGTTTGTATTATTACATAAAAGAGGAGCATGTTTGAGAATGTTATAAGTGACTTTAAAAAAATTGAGTGATATTAAAGCCATAGAACTTATTCAGTATACATTTAAAACCTTCTTATGATTTCAAAAAGGGGTAGACATTATATGATATAAGTTTAAAGGGGAGAGAGAAAAATGATTTACATCATCAATGATTTACTTTTTCTATTTTCATAATATCATAAGGTTTTGTCATTATCAAAAAAGAAGAAATTATTAAACCAAAGGAGGTTCTACCTAGGTTTTGATAATGGTAAAACAATATTACTAATCATTTTATTATATTTTGATATATTAAAAAGATAATTTAGAAGATAAGGTATTGAAAGACACAATATGGATTATGAGATTGGAGTATTAGAATAAAAGTTAAGATACATAAATATGAAGATGATGAATGAAAGATCAAGTACCAAGATATTAAAATTTAATAGGTTTTGTCTTTTATTTTTTTAATGTACGTCTTATCTTTATCTTTCTAAAGTGTTAATAAACTCAAATCATATATATTGTATTCATGTTTAGTGTTTACACATATAGATTGAATAGTCAAAAGAAATTATATGGGGAAATTTAATGATCCTCTTTATACATAAAAATATTTTAGAGAATAATTTTGATGTATGTGAGTGTTAAAGAAGTGCTAAAAATGGTTTAGAATTATTCACATGTGATTTGAATGAGATAAAGTATGTTAAAAAATCATTCTGACTTAGGTTAAATGACCAGTGACTAGTTAACTAATATAAAAGGATTGGTCAACTAATGGCCTCTTTTTTACATAGATTGGTAAATTAGTAGAGAGCACTCAATCTGTGGTTTGAGAAATCTAACGTTAACGATTTCTTTCAACAGTAAAAAGTAAATTAGACTATTTTTAATGAAATCCAATGAGCATAAATGGCTAGTTAGAGATTTTTCACCTGTAAATAGGTCTAATTAGAGTGTGTTGAAGTATTAAAGTGTGTGGAATTGAGTTATACTATTTTAAAAAACATTTGAGTGATTTTTGAGTTGTTTATGATATTGTATATGCAATTTTTTGTGCAAATAACATTTGTTATGGTTGAGCCCCCTAAATATTTTATATTAGTTTGGCAAGATATTTGTAAATTTTATTTTTGGAGTTGTGTGATTAAAAGGTTAAAATTGTAAAAGGTTACTCTTATGTCCATTCAGAAAAAAAAAATTATTGGAAGGGTTACTTTGGATCTTATTGAAAAAGATAAATTGTAGAATGATTGATTTTATAGGGAAAATTTTCAACAGGGTGTTGAAGAGTGGACGTAGGTATGGGCTTGCATGCAAAATCACTCTAAATCAATTTGCACATCTTTTTTTCTTAGCTCTTTATCTTTCAAGTTTATTTCATTTCAAATAATTTTATTATATTGATTTATTATGTTGTTTAGGTTCCACATTTTAATTAAGAGGACTTTTAATTAGGTGCAAAAGATTTAAAAAACTTAGAAAAATTAAAGTCACCTAATTCACCCTCCCTCCTCTTATGTTCCATATAAAGACAAATAATTATGTTTTGTAGTTTGTCTTCCTATGCAATACAATGGCTAAATTAAGGAATATATGTTCTAAGCCTTATCTTGAGAGTTATAAGTGGTCATTAGAATACCAAACTTACAAGAAAGGGTGCTACGAGTTTAATGAATTATGTAGGCATCAAGGACTTCAATTTTAAGACTTTAAACTTACTCTATTAGTATATTATCTTAATGATATACTCTATCAATCACCCTACCACTTCATATCTCATATAATAGAGTTTTTTCATTAAAGTATCGATTTCAAAATTAGAAAAAAAATCTCTACCTTTAAGATATATTATCGAGAAATTCCTTAACAATATTTGTCTCAAGAAGTCCACTAAGGAGATGGCCATGAATGGATCTCTTTATGATCAAATAACACATCATGTTTAACCTTTCCTAAACTATATATACTACTTTTTTAACTTCCATACTTAATGATGTGAGAAATAATGGCATTTCCTTAATTATGACTATATTGATATTTGTCATCTTTAAAACAAACTCTTCAGCCTACTTCCCTTTCATAAGTTGGAACTAATCAAGCTTCGATGGTGATACTATTATTATTACCAAAAGTTGAAAATAGAGCAAACAATGTACATTTCATTAGCATAAAAATAGAAAAACAA
>JAOXYD010255601.1:0-16112 GCA_028565735.1 Pinacopodium congolense
AATTGAGATAATATGCACTTTTAACATTTCAAATGCAATGCATGATTAAACTTAAACCCTTAGTTCAATTGAACATTAAGTAAAACTTACAAACATATTTGAAATAACCTATTTAAGGTCTTGAGGCTTTCAATTCATTTGAATGTCCATTATCTTCAAATTTGACCTTCAAACTCCAAGCTTTCCATAATGAAATTTTCTTAAAAAATACCTATATTTAATATTAACATCATAAACTCAATCTATTAGTAATCAAACATGTTTTGTTATCATCAAAACTAAGATTGGAACCTCCTTGGTTCAACAATATCTTTTCAACACTCATATAAAATCACAAACAATATTTCACTAAAAACTTATCAACAAAGCTTATAAATGCGTAATATCTTTATATGATTTTTTTTTTACACAATTGATTCATAAAATTCATGCAAAAACACTTATTCATATGTGCAAAACCTCAAATTAGTCTTATTTTATCATTGCTTAATGTTCTAAAACATTCTAATAATTTTTCCATTGAGAAATAACTGTTAGGGCACAAATCAACACATAATGACTATTAATATCAAGCAATAATGACGTCGTTAATATACCACTGATAAAGTTCAACTTTAACATGGTTGCACAACTAATGAACCATTAATTCCCATCCTGAAAAACACATTAAAACTGGACCAACACATTTCTAAACCACTCCAAACCATTTCCAACATTTTAAAACATATTGTTAGCACATTCTAAATATTATCTAACACAGCTTAACATCATTTAACATAATTCAATTTAATCATACAAATTAACCAATTTCAATATCAATTTTAGCTTTATCTTTTTACTCAATATATATATATATATTATCACTTGATTTATCATATTCATTAACTACAATACATAAAATAGTCTTACCATTTTATACAACGCATACATTCATTCATTGTCACATACTCATGTAATTAAATACAATCATTCATTCATAAATTAAGAATATCTTCACATACGATAATCACATATAAGACCTCTCGACTATGCATCGTATATGTAAAATACTAAATATGAATGTAATATGTATAATGTGGGCCTTTTAACATTATGGTAAGATCAAGATGACACTTACACTAAAGACTTACACATATAACCTATATAATCTTATCTTGATCTTCCTCTTTAACCTTCTCCTTTGATCTTTTATAAACTTTATCTTGTCCTCAAGGCTTTTGATCTACAAGACTCCAATGATGCATCTTCATCCCACATGCTCTAAAGTGTGTTTCAAACTCTTACTTTTCTTCAATCTCTCTTCAAAAACATCATTACTCATATAAACAAACACATCCTTTGTTTTTAACTTATGTTTTCAACGTCACATTAAACAAATAACCATCAGTAGTAATATTTTGTTATCATCAAAATAAAGGCAGAACCACCCTTAGTTCAACAATCTCCCACTTTCGATTTATAAACATCATCACTCACATAGACAAATACAACCTTTATCTTCAACCTATCTTTTCAACGACACATTAAACAAACAACCATCAGTAGTAATGTTTTTTCATCATCACAACATCATAACATCACATGTAAGCAAATTTGCTACCCCTTTCTAATATTACACATCTTTCTACCCCTTTTTATGATTATAAAAAAGTTTACACATAAAAAAAAGTATATCACTCCATCATCAATACAAAAAGTTCACATATGAAAGATTTCACACATCTTGTCCCACTTAACAAACAATCTTTTCTGATGTCACTTAAAAAATTTCAAAATATTTTTGACAAACTTTATTTAAAACAGCATCATCCAAAATCTAAGGGGAACATCATCAACTCAAATCTCGTTTCAAAAATTTTCAAATTTATATAATCATTAAAACATGATTAACTGATTGCTTAGCTCAAATTAATCTACTTTCAATGCACAAAATAACAATTAATTTAAGACCAACTTTTCAGCTTCTGGAGTATATTTAAGACTCTAAATATCAATCCCATGAGGACGTGTATGTGATGTAAGTACTAGGTCAATCGGATTATAATTATCTAGAGGACTCAAAATTATAAATTATAAAATTAAATTAAATTTACAAAACTCATCTAAAAAGCCTAAAAAACTTCCAATCAATTGTAAAAGAGTTACATATTTTTTTGTCCTAAATTGTTCAATTAAGCTTTGGTGGTTGATTGATTTAAAGATCAGTGAGAATTAATTTAGGGTCTTCATTAAATCAAGGTAGCCCTAAGGTTAAGACACTATTTTATCTTTATTGGTTCTATCTTGAAGTTTGGTTATGCTTTAGACTTAAGTAATAGGCTTAAAGGTTAGGAAGTCTAATCATAAATTTCCCTAATTCAAAATTAACGCCCTCATGATTAGCCAAGCCTTTAGTTATTTCACTTATTTAAACTATGTTGTGTATTAATTTTTCTAATAATCTAGGTAAAGATTATCGAATCCTAAATTATCTTATGGCAATATCCTAAGTGATTAGTTTAGAACAAGCATGAAGCATTCAATTTCAGTGAATAATTCATAACTTAAAATATTCACTAATCATGCATTAACTATTAATTAACACAATTAACCATCAATAAACACATTTAACAACTTAGCAAAAATGAAATTAAACATTTAGCATAGAAATTAATCAAAACTAACAAGATAGTTAACGTAAACAACGTAAACCTTAATTAATTCGTAATAAAGCCATAATGCATAAGATTAAAGATTAGAAACAACCAAAGATGGATCTGAGATGATTAACTAACTCTAATCTATGTGATTATAGCTTCTAGAACTCACAAACAACCTAAAAACGTTATTTATAAAAGATTGAAACTAAAAATAACCTAAATTACTTAAATATGAAAACTAACTAAACCAAAGGTGTTTCATTCTTAAATATGATGCCTCAGATGCTTAGGAGAGACCTAAATTTATAAGGAAGATGCACCTGCAAGTGGAGGAAGAAGACAAGCTGCAATTGTTGAAGAAATTGGCTGAAGAACGTGTCTGCCACTTCAGTACGACGGGCTCACCGAATAAATATGGCAGGTTGAAACTTGCCGTATTGGCCCATTTCTTTAACACCAATATGGGGGTTAAGGGAACCAATACGGTGGGTTGGCTAGACCATCGTATTACTTTACTCCTTTTGCTTTATTCTCCAATTATTCACATCAACTTACAAATTAAACAATTCTAAACATTAATTAAATATTTAAGTACTGATATAGAGGTAATATATAACAAATAACATCTAAAAATACTAAGAAATTCACCCCTAACAAGTCCCCCATACTTCAATTTTTCCTTATCCTCAAGAAAACCAATCATTCAATTTTCTCAAATTAGTATATAATTATAGGAAAATTAATCCTAGATAAAATAACATAATTATTGAAAATGCTTTCTGAATCTTTCAAAAACAATGACTCATCGAAATGTTATATATTCAATTAATCATATCAATTGCAAATGAAGTTAAATCATTTCATTCTTTTTCAATCTTAAACCTAAATCAAAAATTAATTCCACATGTAAAAGGCAAATATAATGAGTTTAATGCATTAACCTTTTAACACTTTCACATCCTTTATTTAATAATTTATTTAATTAAATATATGAGCAACTTAGTTGAGATATAACTTAATCTTTTGATGCTAAGGTGAACATTTTGTCATTAACAACCCTTGGTTACTTAACTGAGTTACATCGAATTAATTAGTTAAAAACATCACTCAATAACTTTAACTTTATAAATACTCTCTAAATTTTTATTTTTATTTTTCTCTATTTTTCTGTTTTATAAGGTTAGAAGTTAGTGAAGTGAATTATGCTCACTTATTTAATTAATTAAGTTATTTATTTATTCTAATGATAAAAGTATTTTAAAATAATTCACAAAATAATTCACAAAGTTGCATTTTTTATGTAAAATATCATTCTAATTATCAGATACCCGTTATCAAAATTCTGAAATGAATTAAAAGCACTTAGTCATTAACAGTTAAAATTAACTATATAATATTTCAAATTGTCAAAATAATTAAATTCAAAAGAAAACACAAACAATAATAAGCATTAAAATTGAAATTTTTTTTTACACAAATCATAGACTATTAAAAGAAAATTAATAAATTAATATGCTATCAAATACTTAATATGTAAATGTGATCAAGACATATCCTTGCCCCACCCTTAAATTGAACATTGCCCCCAATATTCGTAAATCATAAATAAAGCATAAAATGCGAGAGACAGAAAACGAATAAACCTAAAGAAAAATGCAATCGTGAAAGCTCTCAATTAATGTGAATTGAAGCTATCTGAAAATCAAAGACGAAAAAACAAAGTACTAGAAACAAAATAAAACACACAAAATAAAAAAAAATAAAACACTAAAACACACCAAAAGAGAGCATACCAAAATGCGAAAAGCACACCAATTTTATTTCAAGCACACCATCCTAGAGTTACGATTAGGTTGTCTCCTAAAAAGCGCTTCTTTAAGGTCTTGTAGCTTGACCCTAGGATTAAAGAATTTTCAATGCCTGCCTTAGTTTAACACCTAACTTCTCATCCTTATCCTTTGAATAATGACAAATCAGTTTCCTATACCATTCAGAAGGATCCTGAATTCATGATTTTTATCTTGAACAAAGCATTATGGTAAAAGGTCTATGTAAACAACTCTTGCTAGTGAATCAAAAGTTAAAATACCTATGAAATAAAAGCTCTCAAATGCTACCTTGGACTGAATAACCTCATTTCCTCCAACTTGAATTAAATGCTCAAACTTAACAGTTTCATAAATTAATTTATCAAAAGCTGATACAGACTCACCATTCATAGTTGCTATCTCAATTAACTCTACATGATCAATGCTCCTAATTGATTCTAAAATTTATTCCATGGTTCTTTGATCATACTCAGGTTGAAAAGGATTTTCTAAATGGAAAATAAATGCAGTCTTGTTAAGCCGAGAATAATCAGGGTCATCCATCCAACTAGAGATACATTCATCCACGTTCTCATAATGCTATTGCTTAAGAAAAGGTGGAGGTTAGTTAAAACACAATTGATTGAGCCAAAAGTAATCAGGAGAATCATCAAAATCAAGGGTATAGGGTTCAAAATATGTAAATTAATTTGTCCAGCCATTACCCTAGTTAACTTCAGGGTCATACCATTGGCGATCTTGCCAATACTCTTATTACCTCCACATCTTTTGAATGACTATAGGAAGTCACCAAAAGACTACACTCTATATAAACAAAGATGACAACAAAACAAAACAAAGAAAGAAACTAGTAATTTAAACATTAAACTAACAAGACAAGAAATAAATCTTTAGAGTAACTGACACTGATATGTTCCTGATACTAAATTACACTTCTCCGGCAACGCTGCCAAAAACTTGGTTATGATCGGTCATATATAAAATTAGCTCAAATTAATCTATCTTTCAATGTATAAAATAATAATTAATTTAAGACTAACTTTTTAACAATCATATCGGTCACAAAAGTAACATAGTGGAGTATATTTAAGACTCTGAGTATCGATTTCATGAGGAAGTATATGTGATGTAAGGACTAGGTCAATCAGATTACAATTATCTAGATGACTCAAAATTATAAATTACGAAGTAAATTTAAATTTACAAAACTAATCTAAAAAACATAGCAAACTTCCAATCAATTGTAAAAGAGTTACAGATTGTTTTTCCTAAACTGTTTATTTAAGCTTTGGTGGTTGATTAATTTAAAGATAAGTGAGAATTAATATAGGGTCTTCACTAAATCAAGGCAACGCTATGGTTAAGAAACTGACTTATCTCTATTAGTCTTATCTTGAAGTTTGATTATGCTTCAAACTTAGGTAATAGGTTTAAAGGATAGGAAGTCTAATCATAAATTTTCCTAATTCAAGATTAGCACCCTCATGATTAATCAAGTCTTGGGTTATTTTACTGATTTAAACCACATTGTGTATTGATTTTTCTAATAATCTAGGTAGAGGTTGTCGGATCCTAGATTAACTGATGGAAATATCCTAAGTGATTAGTTTATAACAAGCATTAAGCATTCAATAAATAAAAATTAATTCACTAATCATGCATTAACTTTTAATTAACACAATTAACCATCAATAAACATTTAACAACCTAGCTAAGCTAAAACTAAAATTAAACATTCAGCACGGAAATTAATCAAAGCTAACAAGATAATTAACTTAAACAATATAAACCTTAATTAATTCATAAATAAAACCATCATACATAAGATTAAAGATTATAAAACACCAAAGATGGATATGAGATGATTAACTAACTCTAATTCATGTGATTACAGCTTCTAGAACTCACAAATAACCTGAAAATGTGATTTACAAAAGATTAAAACTAAAAGCAGCCTAAACTACTTTAATATGAAAACTAATTAAATTAAAGGTATTTAATTCCTAAATCTGATGCCTTAGACGTTTGGAAAAGGTTTCAATTTATAGGGAAGATGCAACTACCAGGAAAATAAATATAAAAAATAAAAATTAAGAATAATAAAAAAATTATAAATTGAAAAAAATAAATAAATAATAAAAATAAAAATAAACAATGAAAAAAAAGACAAGAGAAAAAATTGAAATTTAATTGAAATTTAAAATTAAAATAATAAAATTTAAGTTTAAGATAAAAAGGAAATAAAAAAGTAAAAATAAAATTTTAAAGTAAAAACTTTGTCACTAATGAACAAAAAATTGAAAAAAAAAAAGAAAAACATTAAAATGGCCTGGTCAAGTCTCCATGTTGCTTTAGTGACAGTGACTATTAGTTATTTTTTATTTTTTTGTTCTTTTTTAACAATAAAAAAATTTCAAAATTTTTGCTTATTATTATTTTTTCTTCTTTTGCAAATTTTTTTGTAATACAAACTTTTTAAACATAAACAAATAAATAAATAAACAATTAAAAATTTTGAATTTTTTTGTTTAAACACAAACTTTTGTTTTTGTAAATAAATAAATATATATAAAGTCAAGACTTTAATTAAACACCTAAGTTAAAAATTCAACTAACTACGAATAAAAATATGTTAATTTAGGGTCCTTAACTTGACCAGACTCAATTTAGCTTTAAGAAATAAAAGAAGAGAAAGAAAATACGTCCCTTTCTTTTAGTGGAAATTCTCTAAAGTATAACTTGCTATGATTTCCGTTCATCTTGAATGTTTTTCTTTCAACGCTTTCTAACCCAAAAGCCTCATGCTTGTAATCCGGAGTGACTTGAAATAGCACTTCCCATATACTCTTGGGTCTACTCGAAATCAACTTCGACCTTGCTCTGAGTCATTTCTTTTTCACCTTAACTATCCTTTCTACTTGTTGTAAAGTCATTTTTGTAGGAAGGATAATAGGTAGTGGTTTATCCTCACCCAAGGAGGCATGTTTCAAATATGGGCGTAAGGAGTGCACTGCGAGTATGGATGGTTTCACCAAGGAGAATAGAATAGTTCTTGATTTGATCTCGTATCTATAACTCCTCCTCCCTTTTAATTTCTTCAATGGCTTTACTCTTCACTTCCTCAACACGATTCACTTCTTGCTCTTTCACATGCTTTTCAACCGCATTTATTTTCCTACAATCCTTCCCTTTCACCAAATTCTTCAAGGACTTACTCATGTTAAATTCCACTTGTTCATGCCCAATCCTAAACACTAACTTCTTTTTATGTACATCAATTAGTTCCATTCTGATGTTCGTGAATGGTTTCCTAAAAAGCAATAGACAATTCATGCCTTCCTCAAAATTAAGCACCACAAAATCTACTGGAATAAATAATTTGTCTACCTTAATGGGCACATCTTTCACTATACCAACCAGCTTTATAATTGATTGATCTACCAACGGTATAACATGGATGTTGGCTTTATGTCTCCAGCTCCAATTTCTTAAAAATTGACAACGGTATAAGATTGATACTTGCTCCTAAATCACATAGGCACTTAGAAAATTTCAAGTTACCAACAATACAAGGTATACTGAAACTCTCTAAATCTTATACCTTGAATGGTATATGACCAGTGATGGCAGAGCTACAACTCACCGTTAAAGCCACCGTTCGATTGTCTTCCCATGACCACTTGTTTGATAAGATATCATTGAGAAACTTGGAGTACTTGGGCATATTATTTAGTGCTTTCACAAATGCCAAGTTAGTCTACAACCTCTTCAGTTTATCTAAAAACTTGGCAAACTGTACATCCATTTGATTATTCTTAAGCCTTTGTGGAAAAGGAATCTTGAGCTTGTACGGTAGTGGTGAGACATAAGGCTTCTCCTCCTCCTTTTCTTATTCTTTTTCTTGGCTTTCCTCCTTAAAGCTTTCCTCCTTAAAGCTTTCAACAATCTCTAATGGCTTCTCTAGTTCTTTTCCTGATATAACTTTGATAGCCTTTAGTTGCTCCCTTATATTAGACTTTGTATTGGTTAGAATACTCCCCATACTTCTCGTAGATAATGCATTCGCTAATTGCCCAACTTGAACTTCTAAATTATGAATAGAACAACCGTGATTCCTTACAATTTGATCAAATTTTACTTCTATCCTCTTCTGGCTCTCTTCTTAGCTATTAAACTTTAAACTGAGCAGGTCCATTAGCTTGTCTATCTTTGATTTTAGTGCTCCAAGCTTATCTTGTTGAAAGCTTGGAGTCTTTTGTGCTCTCATATTGCTACCTACATTGTTAGTCTAAGAAAAATTTGGGTGGTTCTTCCACCCTGGATTATAAGTACTAGAGTAAGGATTATTACCTGAAATCCCTTGTGATGATCCCATATAGTTCACCTATTCTATCTCACTGCTAGTCATTAGGAAACACTCTACAGTTACATGACTCTTTTGACCAGACAGCTCACACTCACGTTGTACTGCTTTCAATGATTGTGACAAGATAGCTTACAAGTTATTCAACTGTTTGGACAATGCTGACATTTGAGCTTGTAAGGCAGTCACCGAATCCATGGTAATAACATCCTTCTACTCCTTAAAAGATGGTTACTTACTCCTTTTTGTACTCCAAAAGCAGCTATTATTCATCATCTCTTATAATATGATATGAAATGCATCTATCGTTTTTCATATTAGAGATTCCTTAGCTACTGCATCTATAGTACCTCGTATATATGTGTGGTAATTCTGTTATAAAATATTTGCAGCAAAAATTCCCTTGGTAGATTATGGTGAGGGTAACTCCTTGAACCTTTCTTATGCTTCATATAAAGACTCACATTCGCTCTACTGAAAATTTGTTTTAGTGAAAAGTACTTGATTAGGACGGCCTGTACTAGTTGCTCCCATGTCCTAATATTCTCTAAATGTAGAGAATTTAACCAAGCCTTACCTTGATCCTTCATAATAAAAGGGAACAAACTCATCCTTACGACGTCTTCTAATAGCCCATTATATTTGAAGGTGTTGTAAATTTTCAAGAAGTTGGCCAAGTGAGCATTTGGATCTTCATTGACCAAGCCATAGAATTATACGTTCGTTTGTGACATATTCAACAATGCCAGCTTAACCTCAAAATTATTGGCTTGTATTGTTGGTCTTGTAATACCTTGTTGGATGGTGTTAAAACTAGGTCTCATAAAGTCTATGAGAGTTCTCTTATGCACTTCTAGATTTCTTTCTTCTCTCATTGTTTTGTCAATTCCTTTTTGGTGCTTTATTCGTCTAAGTTCTCTTTCGTCCTTAGTGATATCTGAAAATTCAATGTCATCTAACTTACTCAAACTTCTTGTCACTCTTATATTCATACACCTGAAATCACACAAGAAAAGTATAAAAAATCCTTAAATACAAATAATACAAATTGAACAAGATGCTAAAATAACAATTCCTAGCAACGACGTCAAAAACTTGTTTGTTAGTTTTAGCTACACTACAAATATACAGGTCGTAACTTATAATATAACTGATATCGTTTCCATAAGGATTGATTATAAACACCTAAAAATCTGAATTATACTTTGTTTAAGGTAAACGAAAAGTATAGAAACTAAAAAATTAAACTAAACTAACAAAACTTGAACAAATTAAATCTCAAAAGAAAGGAAAACACAATAGATGCTCAATAATGGAGACTTAGGGATTGTTCTATCCTTGTTTATCTTCCTTTTACCTTATTGATTTAATTGTGTTTGATCCTAGATATCCAATAGTTGATTTCCCTCTCTTGAGATCTAACCAATTAATCTCAACTGAACTACCTAAAAGTTGAATTGTAACATCTCGGTTCACAACATTACTCCTAAACAATGCAATTAGATTTTAAGTAATCATAAAGACAATTAACAAATAATTAAGATCTCTCTTTAATAACATATTAATCAGTTAATTACATGTCTATTAAGCTACTAACTTTCGTTGCGTACCCTAACTCAAATAAATCAAAGTAATCTCTCGATTCGAAGTGATTATAAGCTTAACAATTATCACAAATAACTATGCATTAAATCAATATAGTAAAAGTTGGATAAACAATTCAAGAACAATCCTTAAAATAGATTTTGCAATCCATAATCATTTTAAACAAAGAATATTTAGACTAAACATTAAAATTAAAGTAAAAGAAAGATGAACTATTGAAGATGATGAAGCCTCCTTTTGAGGAAAATCTGGACAACCTTTGTTAAATCTTGATTGTCTTCCTTATTTTTGCGTTTCCACGCATTTTTCCTCTTCTGAAACCCTTTACTTTTATCTTGGATGTGTCCTAGGGTTAGAAGTGTGGGTTCTATAATTCCTTACGTTCTCTTATGTCCAAAAAATTATAAAACACATCTTGCACACATTTTGCCATGTCATCCCGCCACATCGTATTTTTTAGTTTTGACCTCTACTCGGTATTTTTGCTATATCTTCATATTCATACTTCCACATGTCACAAAATTTGATATGTATTCTCCTCACATGTTGATCTAACACCTTGTAAAATTTCATAGCAATCCAAGCTCTTTAAGGGCACTTACTACATCACCGAAGTTATAGTAGAAAAACTATGTTGGTTTGAATCCCATTTGTTACTTGCACATCCAAACATTAAAGTGCATCCATCCATTCCTCAAATAATTTCATATTTTGCCCTCAAACACTAAACAATACAAAGAAACTCTTAAACACCAAAAAAATAATGAAAAAGATACAAAAGTTCCTACTAACTTAATTTGGAACACATAAATAACACTTAAAACATCTAAAAATAACATAGAAATATAGTCTGAAACACACTTATTAGTCGCAATTATTGAAGAAATTGGCTGAAGAACATGTCTGCCGCCTCAATATAGTGGACTCACTGAATGAATACAACGGGATGGAGCCTACTGTATTAGTCCATTTTTTCGATACCAATACATGGGTTAAGGGAACCAATATGATTGGTTGGCTAAACCATTGTATTACTCCTGAAACTTGACTCCTTTTACTCTTTTTTGCTCGTTTCTCCAATTATTTACATCAATATACAAATTAAACAAATATAAACTTTAATTAAATATTTAAGCACTGAAATAGAGGTAAATATATAACAAATAACATCCAAAAATATTATGAAATTCACCCATAACATTAACTCTCCAAAATCATATACCACTTAATACTAAACTTGTTGTAAAGAGAATTGTCTATATCAATTATTGAAAAGGAGACTTGATACCAAGTGTTGATACCACTTACATCAAAATCCAATTTTCAAAATAAGATATAAAATCAACACAACTTGTTTAAAAAATATAAGACTAAGACCTCCAATCCAAAAGAACCTAAAAGGAAATACCAATTATTAATCACCACTCAATTGATTGCATATCACCAAATATCATATTAGCAAGACAACATATCAATATATCAAATATTAATTAACACCACATATCATTCCAAAAAGTGTTTAAGAAACATAACTTAGGCCAATTGTTGATTATGCAACTCAGTGATAATGGAAAACTCACAACATACCAATACATCAAATAACAATTAGAAATTGTAAGGGAATAGTCACTAAGGAAAATAAATCAACCAAATTACAAGATAAAAAACACTCAATTATTTACAATATGAAATCTATTTTATGATACCATAAACTGTACAATTAAGCCATTTAACAAAAAACACAACTCTAAAGTTGTTTTACACATGTATCAAACCTTTCAATCTTGATTAACTCCCTTTAAGTTAATCAAAATTACTCAATAATTTAAAAAATTAACAATTTTAAATTCTTAAACAACTTGAAATTTTTATAAAATTTTCAAACCTATCACTCCCCCTTAAATTTAATATTCAAAGACAAAATGCTTTATTGCCAAAAGTTCTCAATCATTTATGATATATGCAATGAAAACATCAATTTCACTCATGGCATTAAAACTCAATTCAAAAACTCAAATTCCTTCAATTTCTTTAAACTTTGCAAAAATCATTCATTCTAACTAAGTTCCCTCATTTTAAAAACATTTTTGAACTCTCCCTAAGTAAAACATAGTCCAACATCAATAATTTTCTAAATCAAAACTCATCATTCAAAATGTCATGTCACGAGTTATTTAAAGATACCGTAGGGGATTTAACAAAGGTAGTCAACATTATCAAATCAACTATTCAAATGTATGATGTCTAAAATCAAGAATTACAGTGCATCATAAAAATTTCAAAATTTTTATAAACACTATGCATGGGAGGAATTCAAAATCATTAAGCCTCTTAAATAATTGTAAATTCCTCCAATCATCAAGACCCTTCCCATCTAGTAAAGGCAATTTTTATTTCAATTGATACCATGAAAATCCAAATTTTAAAACATGAAAGGGATCAATATCTAAATATGCAATGACATTTCTAAATGGTCACTTATAAAATTTCTAAGGCAACATTTGACAAATTATCTATGAAATAATCTAGAATCACTCAAATTGTTCAAAACATCGAGGAACTTAAAAACCATATTCATGCACTCCTAAACATGATTTCTAGCACAAAACATACCAAGACTAAAAAGCATCCAATTAAATCATCAAATAGTTGCATAGCAAGAATATGTATTAGTGCATAATAATGTTAAAATTATTATTAAGATAACCTAAGAACACTTTTAAAACATTTAAGCATTCAAAGCATCAAAATAATCCAGCATCATTCGAAACATGAAGTTCATTTCATATACTAAACAAGATAAACGTGTACCTCCATTTTATGTCATATCACCAATTTCTTTAATTGATTTCTTCACTTCCTTAGTTCAACAATGTGTGTATTAGTGATTTTCTTCTTCTTATGTTCTTAGAGATACTTTTGATGTTCATGCAGCTACAAAACAAAATCAATAAATTTTTGGTTCTCACATCATCTTGGGTCTTTAAGTGTTAGTAATATACTTATCATGACCATATGACGAACCAATCACATTTTTATATTTATCATAACAAGAATGCTCACCATGCCTTACACGTCCACAATATGAATAAAAGAATGGTGCATGACTCCTATATGTACTTCTAAAGTATATCTAGTTCTTGAGTTATTATAGCTCCAGGGTGCCTAATATTAAGACCTCATATGAAAGTCTTATCTAATTTGATGTGATGCTTGTCTAGGTCTTATGACATCATGAAAATGAGGCCTATGATATGAATGATACATGTTCCTTGGCCTAAACACACGATTCTATACATATAAACATAAGAGGCATGTGAAAGAGTTGGCCTATATACATCATATAATGGTTGTGCATTTGTAAAGAAAATTTTTCTTATTTTTGAACTCATGCACATTCTTCCTAAATAAAGTCCTAGATGCATACATAAGCCCATGATGATGATTTTTCCTAGATTGGATGCTATATGACGATGATTGCCAAACTATTAATGAAACGTTGTCTAATATAGGCTTAGGCTAGTTTTCTTCCTTTAAGTTTTTTCTCCTTACAAAAATGGTCATGCTAAATGAAGGTTTGTTGCTAGTATACCTAGACCACATCTATCATTTATAAACTTTTGACATCATAGCATTGATTCAAATTTCTCATTCACTTCAGTAAATTTAGCAAGTGATTCTTTAAGGGAATCTATCTTCAATATAAGTCATGCATTTTCATTAATCAATTGTTGTTTATCATCATTCTTAGTAACCTCCACATTTTTAGATTGTAGCTTGGCATTCATCTCATTTTTCATTCTATCATTTCCTAACAAGCATGCATTCATTGATTCTACTACTTCATACATCTCATTTTTCAACTTTTCATTTCTTAATCTACATGCATCTAGTAATTTTAATAATTCCTTATGCTTAGTAAACAAGTTCTTCCTTTTCTTAAGCAAAATGTTCAAATATTATACTAATTCATCATGAGGTGAATCAAGCACACCATCATTTATATCATCATGGATAAAGTTTAAGCAAGAAGATACTTCATCATTACAAGTATTCGTAGAAGTATGTACCTCATTATCCAAGAAGCAAATATGTGCTATTTCATTATACTCGCTCTCCCCCTTTTATACTTGACTTCCATATGTTTCTTCTAATAAGCTCCATGTCTCTCTAGCATTTTCATAGTTCAAAACTTTATTAAATACTTCCCTACTTATGTACAAAGATATGTACAAATTTATAGTTAAGGCAAATAAGCTCTTTGTCTATTTCATCCCATTCTAATTCATTCTTGGGTATTAAAGTCTCCATATTATTCACAACAATTTTTTTGTGGCGATATATAATCCATTTTCTACAATATCTTAAAATTTTATTCCTAGGTTTAAAAGATGGTTCTTTATCATAATTTTCTAATCTCTAAAATTATCTTCACTAAATAGAGGGGGTATATCTAAACTATTTGCCATACTATCTTTACCAAAGTTTTTAATTTTGTTCTGTACCGGTCGGTACCGGCCGGAACGCAACGTACCGATCGGTGAACGAAACAAAAAAGGCAAATACCGTTTCGGATTTAAATACCGGTCAGTACCGTGAGTTTCGGCCGGTACTGGCCGGTATTAAGTCTCTGGTAAGGTACCGCGGACCAAAGTGGAAATAAAAAATTTACTAGTCACTCCTCTGCTTCTATTCAGTCTCTACCTCTCTCCTTTGCGCCTTTGTCTCCCCAGTTCATTGCCTGTGAGTCGATAGCCACCGTCGAGTCTCCGTCTCTTGCTGCTTATTCGACACCCGAACGTCCGGATTTGCCTCTGCCACCTAAGACTTGCCCAGGCCCCAACACCTAGCTCCCTTCTCTGCGACTCAAGCTTCACTGTCAGCGGTAATTCTGGCGAGAGGTGGGGGGTCTGTATTGGAACAATGGATTTTGAGTTTTGACGAGAGCTTCTGCTTTATTAAAAGCAGTGGCATTGGATGAAGTAAGTGGCACTGGAGAGTTGAAGATTGGCTTTGGATGAAGTAACATGATGGCATTGCAGAGTTGAAGACTTGGAGAGTTGGAGACATAAATGAAAACCATTTGATTTAATTGATATTAGGATTTCAAACTTGATATTTCAATTTAGTTAATTTTACATTCAAGTCCACCTTAGAAGCTGGGGGAAAGATTCGTGTATTAAACTATTATATTATCTATTACTTCATTATTATTATTACTACTAATTATTCTTTTAAAAAATTTTAAATTATGTAAAATTTATTTTATTAATTAATTAATTTAACTTTAACTTTAAAAATTCAAAATATAATTGAGTATATTTTAAATTCTAATTGTGATAAGTTATAAAAATTGAATTGGTGTAACTCTAAGCATCAATTTTTATTAGTTTAGAATTTACTAATTTATTATTAAATTATATCAAATTATTTTAAAATTATATTAATTTTCATGCAATTGAAAGTGAATTTATACTAATTAAAGTATTATTAAGAGAGTATTATATCAATTATTATTAGATTAGGGTTTATAAATTATAATTGAAATTTATCAATTTATGATTAAATTATATCTAATTATTTTAAAATTAAATATATTTTTATAAAATTAAATATAAAGATATCTTAATTGAAATATTATGAATAAAATATTATATTAATTGTTATTATATTAAA